>CAIGRE010213156.1:0-15949 GCA_903798275.1 Fraxinus angustifolia subsp. syriaca
ATATGTATCAATTTTTTTTTTTTTATTTAAAGAGTGGGAGGCAAGTAGAGCTTAAGTGACATTAAATAAGAGTGAATTATTTGTTCATATAATTTTATCTGAACTAATCTCACAGTTTCATTTAAAGGTCTCATTTTGGTATGAGTTTTGAAAAGTTAAAAACCATTTTTAAACATGTTTTACGGTACCTTCCTCACAAAGTTTTGGCATAAGAAACAGAAACAAAAATAAAAATAGAATAATGTTATTGCAATCTCAATTTAGGTGACGCTAAAATGGTAAGCTAAATTAAATGAGATTTCAACTTTCATTTACGTCACATAAATTATGGTTGCAATTTCAATAAGATTAAGGGTGTATTTGATTGCATTTATTTTTTANATTTTCCACCCAAATTTCTTCTTTGAAGTGTTCGATTGCTTTTTTTTTTTTTTATGAAAAACATTATCAAACTGTTAAAAATATGCCTAAATTTATTTGTTTTTAAGGAAAACATTTTCTCAAAATAAAAAAAAAATATTTTTCACGTCAATCAAACACATTTTAAATAGCGGTTTGAAGTCTTGTTTTTTGTTTCAAGACTATCCACCCATACTTCTAAAGATAAATCTCTAGTGTTTGTTCATGTGAGATTAATGTAAAGCGTGTTCATAAAATAACATAATGGTCGTATGTTAGTTATAGCCTAGATGTCTAGAAGTTCGTATATAATATTAATATAAATGGAAGTTTGAACCCTTCACGGAGAGTTGAAAGTCTATCCATTTAATCTTTCAAACTCCATGATCTAGAATATTGAGATGAAACTTGGACTTTTAATTTGGTCTTGTTGGACATTTGAGTTTGAACATGTAAAATAGTGTTGTCAAATGTCACGTTTTTTGAAAAAAACTTGGATGTCAAGATTATTTAAATAATGGCTTTTACACGTTTAAGATTCAAGAATTGTCATCTCCCACCCCCATGAAGAAAAATGACCTTGGACTAAAAGTATTCTCCGGCTATCCCATTTATGTAGGCTGATTTTGTTTTTCACGCGGATTGAAAAAATTTATTTATGGTTATTGAAAAAATATTTTTTGCTAAAAACTTTTCTGGTGTACCCTTTTTCAATGATCGACAACTAGCAGTAGTAAATTATAATTAGGTAAATTAAATTTTGGTATATTACTAAACGAATAAAATAAAACATTCTTAATAAAGAGACGTGACTATATAATTGGGATGGGAAAATAAGGAAAGTCGTCCTATATAAATGGAATAGATGGATGACAATGCATTCTATTAATAAAAGATGAAGGCAGAGTATGGCTATCACTACAAAGTTCAAAGCACTTTCTTCAATAAAGTGCTAATTTAAACTCAAGTGATGAAGTTTCTAACTTAAATTACATTGTGTTCTTTGGCAATTCTTCCAGACAGAAATTATAGCAAAAATCCAATGTATTAGCCTTTGTTTGTCTCATTTTAAAGTAAAATTCTTTAATTCTCATACTTATTTTTAACTACACATTTATATAATAAAATATTTTGCACATATATTCAGAACATCATTTTTTCTCTCTATAATAACCATCAAATAGGGGTTTAGCCTTGATAAAATCACGACATTTTATAATCAAGTTAAAATCCAATCAATTTAACAATCTCGAGCTAAAACAACCGATAAAATTATGAAGAGCATGTTTGAGCCCTATTTTGTGCCAAAAAAAATTTATTTTTGAAATAATGATTTGATATAAAATGTGTGGTTAAAGAATAAAGAAAATTTTGGGTTTACGTGTAATATTATTTTATTGAAAAACGTGTGATTGAAAATAAGAGAAAAAATTGTATTTTGAAAATAATGAAGACCAAATAAGGGCTAAATTTACGGCCCGTAAAAATTACATTTATTAAATACCTTCAAAATTATAATTTGACTAGTCTTTGACCAAAACTACGCTAAACTAACCTAAAATCAAAAACGAAAAGAGGTGCAACTCAGAGCAAATATCAAACTTTGACAGTTTAAGCACGCAATACAAAAGAAAATTTTCAAACAAAGCTATAGCGAAAATTTTAAACTCTTACGATACCGGACCCACTCCATGTGTGTTATTAGCCCTTTGCAATCAAGCTTCTCAACTAATAAACCCGACTCTAGGGACGGACCCGAAGTTATGATTGAAAGGGAGCAAGATAGAATTGCGTAACAAATAATTTCAAATTAGACAGCCCCTTGGAATAGCATCAGAAGGTCCAGAACTTGGTCATTTCCAGGAGGCGGCAGATTAAAAGTCAAGTTAAGATATTTCTCAATGAATGATGGATTTTCAACCTTTTACTATTATATTTTCTTTGAATTTTCAGCTTTTTACAGTGGTTCCAGTAAAGAGCAACGGTAAAACTCGTATAAACTTTAGCAAAAGTACAATGCCGAGATAAATAAAGAAAAAACTTCATTTGCCAAGTAATTTTTTTCTAAATTAAATGGAAAAAGGATCTTCAAGCAATAAAAATTATAAAATGAACTCTTGAAATTTACGAAGTACAAATTCAATCCTGAAGTAGAAATTAGAACAATTATCACAAACAGAAAAAATAGTTACAAATCAAAATGAAAGAAAAAGAAAGCAAACCAAGTTACCCAGACATGAGAGAACGCAGCTTCAAGAACAATGCAGTGTCGATTTTTGAGTTTGCACGATTTGAGAATCGCATCGCCTAATGAGTTCGCACTTCACAAGGCTTGAGAGGGGGGAACTGCCGAATTGGGAAGGGAAAGGAAGTACATTGTTAAAAGATTTTGTTAGGCTTGAGTTAAGCTACCATAAATCTTTGGGATTTTCTCATTACAAAAAAAATTAAGATATTATTAATCTTGGGCTTTTTTCATTGAAAAAAATTTAAGTGTCCAGTGGGAGCTGTCCCCACTGGGCCTTTAATGGGTCCGCCCCTGCCCGACCCCTAAGCTCTCTTTAGTTGTTTAGTTCAACCCTACATTAATAACTATTCTCAAATCTCAAGGGTTTCCTATCATGAACAAAATTTATGTTGGTTCCTCACAGTTTTTTAATCTGTTCACAACAAGTGAAGGGAATGCAATGGGGTGAATATTTAGAGAGCTACTAGTTCGTTATTTGTATTATTTATTCTTCGTTTTTTGGATTTAGATAAAAAATTATTAAAACATTTTCAAGAGACTCTCTATTTTCAAATATCATATTCACAAACTAGAGTGCATCAATAAATTTGAAGGACAAATTTTTTGAAGTATTACAACATATTCTTTATATTTAACACTTAATTTTACCACTCCTAAAAAATATTTATTGTTTTTCTTTATCTTATATTTTCACTAACTTCCCTACTAATTATTATATTATTTTCTTCAATTAAAAATTGAAATACTTTGAATGCATTTAATTATAGAACCGTTGGCTCTCCAAACCCACTCTTTAAATTAAAGTGTTAATTTAAAGAGTCATGAAACATAATTTTAAGGATTGACTCTTTAAAAGAACATCTTATATTTAAAGAATCTCTTAGAAATGTTCTTATCTTAAAATTAATTTCACGAGTAATTTTTCTTAGCTCGAATTATTATTTTTTTTTTTCATTTTTTAGTCCAATCTTGGATCCGTCTTTGAGTGTACAAATACAATTATAATTCATTAACACATTTATGATAGAAGGCAAACTCGTATCACATAAAATTGGTTTAATATTTTTAATGATACAATGACTAATACTGTTGAATGTAAAGTTAAAGCATGAAACCCCTTCGGGGGTGGCCGAGTTGGTGGAGCAGATGAACGTAGAGACCGAATGTTACAAGTTCGAATTACCTGTCAACACTTCATCAGTCGAGCTCGTCGCACCGGGCTTGCCTAGTCCAGTTTATCTTTCCTGTATGGTTATAGACTACTGCACGTGGAGCGAGGTTCACGTAGTGCACTCTCACGAGTAGTGGTTATGAATTTCTACATCAACAAAAAGTTAAAGCATGAACACCTAATATTTAATGAAAGCGTAATATTATTAACACATGTTATGCATGTTCTAAAATAAAAGGTGAAATTTTGTTTCTTTGAAAAAAAAAAAATTAGTCATGAACATTATGAAAAAAATGGTGTAATTTGAAGATTGATTTTAATGAGTCATCCTACTTTATAAAAACAAAAAACTAACTTGAATTGTAAAAATTGAAACTAATTCAAATAGACGTCACAGTCTTCTTCATTCTCATGAACTAACCTCAAATGGAGGCACTACACCTAGTGATTCTCCTCTTAGGAGATGCTGAGATGAATGTCCATTCCAAAGAGCTTGTTTCCCCGTCGCCTATGGTTTGATCCATTAAATAGAGACCGAGAGTAAGCAATCTCCTGTTGCCCTTTCTTTCATAGTTCGACCTTGTTTGTGAGGAGGAATCTTTTATTCATTACAAATGATCATCCCAATATTTGTTACCGACCCGAGCTCTAAATCCCAAGGAGTACTCTTCCAATTGGTTCCCCAAGAATGGTGGACTCCTCGGTCTGTTAAGGTCCGATCTTCTGGGCCCTCCTCGGGATGCCATGTCCTGATGTGTACTCTTCCACGTGTTAATATTTATCTAAACTTAAGAGAGAAGATTTTGCTCATAACATGTTACCTTGTCCTGAATGGACTCTGCAATTAGAATCCTACCTCAACCCAAACACCATCATATTACAACTCTAGTCATGATAGAAGTCCTATGTACTCCAACATTCTTATCATTTCGAAGCACCACCCCATCTATAAACACGTGATTCTGGCCCATTACCCATGTATGTTTTTACACACAGTTTACAGTATATATTCTCTTCATATTCTCTCTCTGACTTAAGTATCAGAGGGGCGACGAGAACACACCTCGACACCTTCGTTTCCGGCATCGAAAGATCTTGTTTGTGCTCATACTCCTTCGTCAAGCTCGGATTTCAATAGGTGCGAATTTTGGTAGCATCAGCAAGAAATAGTGACTAAGCTGAATAATCGGAGCGAATTAATTTATTGATCTTATGGTATATCTTGGTATAGAGGATGATATCAAAGTAAATACGTAACTCAACAAAAAAATTCTTTACCAGTCCAATTTCTAATGAATTAAATCTCATCTCATTTTCAAAAATATCTTTATCCCCAATAGCGAAAATCCTTGTTTCACGAGCCGAGGGCACCAATTCACAACCTGCGAAGTTCTAGCTTCCTCTTATCTTGCTAGTCAATTGATTAAAGAAAACTTAATCTCAATTGTCTCCCTAAGAGCATATTATGATTTTTCTCGAAATTCCAATCAAAGAAAAGGCATATCAAAATATGGTGCGAGAAAACCAATATAAGGATAGTTTATTGAGCTTGAACATGAGTGACTCAATCACTGCAGATGAGAAAGCAGTTAGAGGAACTAAACGTTTTGAGTATCAAATGGCTGGGCTCGAAAATTGATCAAAGAGGCTTATACTTTTCTATATTCTATATAAACTAGTCCTAAAGCCAGACCATAGTCAGCATCTAGAGGGCCAATCATAATTCTAACATATGGGCGAAGTTGAAACTTCATTCTATGATAGTTTAATAATGAGTTGGAAAATGAGATATTTGGAAGTCAATTAGATAGCATGGCTTTCAGAGTAGATCAATTGAAAGTACCGAGACTTCTAATCCAACTTGACGAGCTTGCGAAAGGATGAAGTTTTTGAGATGAAAAATGAAAATATTCAATTTTGTTGAAAAATGCGTCTAAGAAAATTACGGCAATTACGACTTCAAATATTTATTAGAAATTAGCTACAATAATCTTAACTTCCCAAGGGTTATTATAGTTCTATATGCATTTTTTTTTTCGATGAAATGTAAAAAAATTGAATCTTTCAATTTTAATTCATAATTTAATGTATTTTAGTAGTTTTTCCAATAAGGAACTCATAAAAAACGAGAGCTCAATTTCCCATTGACACAAGCATAGATTAGAACTTGGATTCTTTGATTTCAAAATGTCTTCCCCTCTAACTACTTTATGCTCGATTTTGAATAATATAACTACATTTTTCTTTCAAGGCTACAATATTAAGGTACTTATGCATACTATTCTGAATGCATACGTGGATATTAGTATGATGTGTGTAAAAGGCTAAAGTTCGGACCTTTTTCTCGCCAAGGAAGTTAATGATCGCAATGGACTTGTTGCCTTTAGTGATCGAAGCATTCATTGGATCGTGAGCATATACTAACCGCATCTTGTAATGGTATCCCTTAGTAACACCGTCAACAAAATACAAGAAATAAATAGATAAGTATTAGCCGAGCATATAATGGAAAACCAACTTGTTATTCCTTCAAACACACATTATATTATTATTCCCACAAACGTACCATGGGACATGCTAAGAGAGAAGTTCCAGAGTGCTGAACATCCGCCACCACGGTAACCTAAAAAACATAGTCAAACTATATTAAGGGGGGCGGGGGAAGTAAGAATTATCCAATTAGAATGACAAAAAAGCTTTTCATGTGACAAATATGTAAATTGTTTACAATAGTACAATTTGAAGGCTTCGAAGAGTGCATACCAGTCGGTTTATCATCGATGAGGACATCACCCATATCAAATTGAGAATATAATAATCAGAGTTGGTTAATGACAAGAAACAATCAAATATCTATTTCACACATAAAACAATATTTAACCAACCAACCTGCCAGTATCCTTTCCGCGTCACAGGAAAAATAACAAGAAACAAAAATCAATCAAATATTTAGGTCAAGAAAAGAAGATTAAATACAAGAACAAAGGAAAAAAAGCATTATGATTTATGGGTATGAATCAACTTGCCTTTGTGCTTCAAAAATGAGTTTGTAATTTCTTCCTCCTTTCGCCAATTTCTTCAAAAATGGGTTTGTAAATTCTTTCCCCTTTTCATCAATTTCTTGCATGGTTTTCTCAAAAGAAAAATCAAATCCATGAATTTCTTGAGAGACCTATTAGCCCAAATAGAAAAAGCATGCTTTCTCAACAGTCGTCTTCTCTTTTCCTTTTGAGCTCCATGTCCGCTAAATATCTGCTTTGTCCCTCTTTTTTCCCCTTATCTGCTGATTTGTATATTACCATGTTAATCTGCAGAAATTTCTGGTGCTCGCAGGCGATGGAGGTGGGGTGGGTGGGATGTGGCGGTAGCAGGTGACAGAGGTGGAAGAGAAGGATTCTATGGCAAATGAATCAGGGTTCGAGAGAGAGAGAGCTGTAGAAGAAGAAGAAGAAGACAGTGGAGAAGAAGGCGGTGAGAGATGAAACGTATGTGAGAAGCCCGATGAATGAAAAGATCATTTCATCCTTAATGTACGTATTACTATGCCAAGGATTTAAGGGTAAAATGGGAAAATAAAAATACTTCAAAAATGAATAGTGATTAGCGGATTGACACTTTTAATAGAGTAGGGAAATCAACGTGACACACGAGAGACCTATCGGCGATTTTCTAAACTTTTATAAAAAGAAAAAATAGCGTTTCGAAATCTCAACATATGAGGCTTTTTTATTTAAAGTGTTTTTTTTGAACAAATTAAAATAAAGTTGAGACATCTTCCATCACTTTTTTGGTTTTTTTTTTAGATCGAGTAATGTTATTCAGTATTAATTTAGATTGTAATTAAATGACATTAATTGATAAATTCATTTAGATACAAAATTACACGATTAGCTTAATTGAACATACAAAGTATATTTAGAGCATGTTTGAGCTTTTTTTTTTTCCCCCAAAGTACATTTTGAAATAGTTATTTGATTAAGAGCGTGATTAAAAAATAAGGAAATTCTCAGAATTTTCATATAATATTATTTTATTGAAAAAAGTGCGATTGAAAATAAGAGAGAAAAATGTATCTCGGAAATAATGGTGATCAAAAGGGGCTTAATGCTCTAATACTAATGATGCTAAATAATATTATTTTATTGTAAAATATCATTTTAATTTGAATCATGCTACATGAACATAGCTACATCACATAGAGGATGACCGAACACACAAGGGTTGGCATTTTTTTAATTCAAGCAGGACTCGTGCGGTCCGTCAACCCCCATGTCAAATTTTCCGGGCAAAACAGCAAAATTCTCTTAATTTAGGGGTCAAAGTTTCAAATCCTACAAATTTGAGGTGCCAAGTGACAATTAACCTAGTATAAAAATCAGTATTAGACTCCATTCTAGCATAGAGAAGACGATTCCAGACCCGCGTCGCCATGCGTTCTTGACTTCGTTTGATAGGTAATTTCGAATACCTACAACATCATTCGCTTTTAGCATCTGTATAGCATCTGAATTGTTAGTCGTGTAGAGGTAGAAGTATAATTTGATTTATTTTTAGCCGAAATTATGTTAATTAATTGGAATTTTGAGATTTTGCTCTTGTAATGGTCTTGAAAGTATACTGCCTGAAGCCCTTTTACTTTTATGGTGAACAAATATCTATTCATAAGAATTTAGGAGTGATGTTATCGGTTTATAATATGGAAAAACAAAAGGGTTTAGAATTGGAGTTCGGCTTGCCCCATAAAAACTCAGAATATTTTTTTTCGTTTTTTTGTTAAATTATTTCTGCTCTTCATTACCTAGATGCTGAATTCGATCCGATTCTTTTTTTGGGTTTTGCAATCTTGGAGTTATTGGTTTTCTCTTTTTATACAGCTATTCTTGTGCTAATGCTTTGACTTGCCCTAGTACTGTTACTAAATCAGCTTCCTCGTCTAATAGTTTCAAATTCTGCTGTAGCTTTAGCTTCGGTAGATTTTAGTAATTGGGCCATGGAAACTGGAGGTAATTCTTTACCATCTGGACCTGATGGAGTGAAGCGTAAAGTGAGTTATTTTTATGATCCGGAGGTTGGCAATTACTACTATGGCCAAGGTCACCCAATGAAGCCGCATAGGATTCGCATGACGCATGCTCTTCTCGCCCACTATGGATTACTGCAACATATGCATGTTCTAAAGCCCAATCCTGCCAGAGAGAAAGATCTTTGCAGATTTCATGCTGATGATTATGTTTCTTTCTTGAAGAGCATCTCACCAGAAACACAACAAGATCAGCTAAGGCAGCTGAAGAGATTTAACGTCGGTGAAGACTGCCCAGTGTTTGACGGTCTCTACCCTTTCTGTCAAACCTATGCCGGTGGTTCTGTTGGTGGGGCAGTGAAGTTAAATCATGGACACTGTGATATAGCAATCAATTGGGCTGGTGGATTACATCATGCTAAGAAATGTGAGGCTTCTGGTTTTTGCTATGTGAATGATATAGTGCTGGCAATTTTGGAACTCCTCAAAGTACACGAGGTTGGTTGTCTCTGTTTATCCCTTCTTGTTGATATCTTTTAGCTACCGTGAATATTGTTAAATTAGACGGAGAACATATATGAATAAGCACGTTTATCGATGATAAGCTGGTTTTTCAGTTTCTTGCTTGGATAGAAGTTTCCACTGACTTCAAGTTTTGCTTTCTAGCAATACAGAATTGTCTTACTACCCTGAATTCAGAGTTTGAATTCCTGGAATTTCACTTTAATGAACTGTTAAGGGAAAATAATCTTTTATTTTTCAACGTAATTTTGTACTGGCGATTTAATTACAAGTTAACATATAAAATATTAGGTGTTGTGTCCTAAGAAAAGTCATATATATGTTTCGAAGGACACAGTTTGGAGAAAAAGCAGTTGGACTAACTACAATCACTTCAGAGATTGGATCATTCTGAACAAATAAGTTTCCATTACACCTTAAATTTCGGCAAAAGATAAAAAGAGGTGTGAAGGTGATTAGGTCTATTGTTTTTGAGTCTAAAAATGTTTAAAATGCTTTTCGCATTTTTAGTACTATGCCTAAACAAGAAATCGTGCGTTCTTTTCATAAATTTGATCAGGAACAATTTAACTGATAATTGGAGACCTCTGCATGTTCTTGGACCTGTAAACAGTAGTTTTTTTATAATGATAGTCTATTTCAGGAAATATCCAAATTATATATAAATTTATTGAAGAAAGGAGTCTAAATTTTCTCATGTTTCAGGGTACATTCCTAGTCTAAAAACTTAGAATTTGTTTTGAATTAAGATGACAAGCTTCCTATTATTCCCACAGAAGCATGCTGTTTTTCCTATTCTGGGTTTTCCATGCAAGTCCTAGTGTTATTGCTTTACATCATGTTAATGTTGCTTTGTTGCGATTGTTTGTCTGAGCATCAACCTGTGTAACTCATGTAAATGTTAACAAAGACATTTAAGAAGAAGTCAATAAATCAAGAACTTAAAAGAATTGCATCACACAACCTATTTAACCTTTCTATGCTGTTGAGATTGGATCAAACCAATGGAGCGGGTTCCTTGTGTAATAGTTTATTTCATAACATCATGATGAATATATTTGACAATATTTGTAGTTCTCATGTATAAGCTAATTATACTACCAATATTTGGTACAAATGTTAATGCTTGAATATGATACTTCCTACACTTCATCTTAAAATCCTCATTTGTTGCTGCTTAACATACATAAGAGTTATTTTCATTATTTTCTCAGCTTATCAGCGTATGAACCCTATCATTACCAACACATCACAATCTTCGTATTGATTTTTTTGATTGGCAGCGTGTTTTATATGTGGACATTGATATTCATCATGGCGACGGTGTTGAGGAAGCATTTTATACTACGGACAGGGTGATGACTGTATCTTTTCATAAATTTGGAGATTACTTTCCTGGTACAGGGGATATACGAGATATTGGATATGGAAAGGGAAAATATTACTCCCTTAATGTTCCACTAGATGATGGAATTGATGACGAAAGCTATCAGTCTTTATTTAAGCCAATAATGGGCAAAGTGATGGAAGTTTTTAAGCCTGGTGCTGTAGTTTTACAATGTGGAGCTGACTCTCTATCTGGAGACCGATTGGGCTGCTTTAATTTGTCAATTAAAGGTCATGCAGAGTGTGTCAAATATATGAGATCTTTTAATGTGCCACTACTCTTGCTTGGTGGAGGTGGCTATACAATTCGCAATGTTGCTCGTTGCTGGTGTTATGAGGTAAGAGGCATATTCTTGGTGATTACAACATGCAATTACTAAACTCTTCTATCTCACTTAAAAGTTCTATTTCGTGTTGATTTTAGTTATTAAATAGATATTGTGCATGTACTTCAACTTCAAGACACTAAAAACGGTTGTGCAAGTGTGAGATGCTTCATACATATCTGAACATTTTCTACGACTAAGGCATGTTATTATTGGGATATCTTTTTTTTTTTTTTTAATAACCAGTGGATGTCTGGCCAGCTTGCGCGACTCGAACTGGTGACCATTGGGGAGCAATATCAAGATCTGACCAATTGAGCAATCCCTTAGGGTTATTATTGGGATATCATTTGATGTCCAAGTTTATGAAACTTGGACATATCACTCCAAAGATGCTTTGAATAATGAATTTATTTATTGCATTCACGCATATGGCTGATAAAGCAATACAATATGGTGTTATGAGATATGGTGTGCTTAATCATTCACGTGCCACAATTGTAACTTGTCCATATGTGAATGGCATGTTTTCTGTAGGCCCATGCTTACTCAGTTAAGTCATACCCATGCATACTAAAGTTCACATTGAACCAAACTCTCCCTCCACCATAGTCTTAAGTTCCCAGATTATGATGCATTCTCACTTGGATAGTTTCTAAGAGACCTGAACTCAGAGACATACGATTATATGTTCTTCTGTAAATGTTGATGTTGTTGAGACTTTGACACATGAGATTCCACTCATCTTGTCAGCTGGAAAGAAATTCCCATGGAGACTTGAAATTATGTGCCACAACGACTGGACCATTTAACTACTCTTAAATTGTTCTTTGAAATTTATTTAATTATTTTTTTATTGGTGTAAAACTTAATTAGCCTGTTATATTAAGTTAATAAATTAATTTTTCTTCCACCTGCTGACATTTGTATGTATGACATTCTAGAGGATAGAAGCTATATTTACTCATCTCATTTGTGCTTTTGTAGACATCTTCAAACTTCTGACATGGTATAGGTAGACTAGACAAAAGTCACGAGTATCATGACTAGATTAGAAATAATGACAACAACTACAATGCAACTAGACTAGGACAGCAAATGATTATTCTTATCTTTCCTTTTCCTTCATAAGAAAATTTGATATCATCGCAGACATATTAGAAACATTTTAAATTATTTTTATACTATATAAAATGCCTTTCTAAGTGATACTGTTGTGTGACCGTGCTTGCTTCCAAACTGTCTGACTAGAGCTTGTAAAGCATTCTGCTGGTGTCTAGAGAACTTATGTGTTCACCAAAAGAGTGTAGGTGTCATCAAGAAATGACGATAGTGAAGTAGTTTCCTGTTAAAAAAATGGATCTATATCCAATCTGTGAGTAAAATTCATCTGAATGAACATTTCCAACTTCTACAAAACCAACTTCTCCGTAGTTAAAAGAAAGTGAAGATGAAAACCGATTTGATATTTCTGTTAGCACAAAATGGTCATTTATGACCCTTTTTTGAACTCAAAACAAAGGAATCGTTTAGCTGGTTTGGAATTTAAACAGAAAGTAACAACATAACTTTTGAAGGAGAAAGAGGAAGCAGTAGCGACCTATGGGATAATAGGAAATTTTGTAGTGTCTTCATGGGTTTCTATAGATTAGGAGTAAAGGATTTTTCTTTCTCCCTAGTCATTCTTGGGTGGAAGGCCTTGTGTTCTTGATTTTCTTTCTATTCTTTTTTTTAGAGGATACCTTTTCTCAATAATACCAGTATGATGGCAGAAATCTCTGAGGAGATGGACCAAGCCGATATTCTACTTTCTTTCTTGGGATTGGGATCTTTGTAAGGCAATCTTTCATGATTGAACAACAGAGTAGAGTGTGTCTCTGATAAATGTAAATTCGTATTTTAATAATGAACAAATCGTTGTTTATCCTGAAAAGAAAGGAATTTCCGTCCCGGCAAGAAACCAAAAGGGAAAAAAAAACAGAAAGAGTAACCTATAATGATTATTCAATCCTCTCGTAGTTTTCTTTGAACAAGAACCTAGTTTCATCTGTGTGATCTTATCAATTTATTTTCTGTTGTGGATTCCAGTTTCTTTTACTTTTGCTAAATAGTTTATTTATTTAACAGACAGGTGTGGCACTTGGAATGGAACTTGATGATAAGATGCCACAACATGAATATTACGAGTATTTTGGTCCAGATTATACTCTTCATGTAGCTGCTAGTAACATGGAGAATAAGAATTCTTGGCATTTGTTGGAAGACATCAGATCTAAGCTCCTTGATTATCTTTCCAAGCTTCAACATGCGCCGAGTGTGCAGTTCCAGGAGCGACCACCGGATACAGATATTCAAGAGGTTTGTTCTCATCAGAAAATCTACTCAAGTTTTATCATCTAAGATCTCACCATTCCCCTTTTTGTACCTTTATTTTTTGCTTGGATATCTGAGGGTATGTGCACTTTAGTTCAAATTACACATTTCAACAATCTTGACCTGCGTTTGAGCTCCTTTCCATTTATCTTTTCCCCCATATCTTTTCCCCCAAACAAAAAATAAATCCTTTATATCGCTATAAAATGCCAGGATTTGTTATATTTTCAGTTTCCAGATATTGAATTTATTCAACTGTTTTAATGATTTTCATTCTTTATAATCCATTAACTTTTTCTTGTAATTAGTTTTCCTTCCTCTTGTTAGATTTTATTTCTTAACTGAATGGCAAATATGCCACTGCTGACATGACGTAGGAATTAACAGAAGTCTGTTAAAATATCATTTGAAAATTACATATTAATGATACTAAGACCAAAACAAATTACTAGTCCTCTTTTGAAGCCTATAAGTAAAATAAAATGGTGTTTGTAACCAAAGTAATAATTATGTTGTGGTCGAATCCAATAATGACATGGCAAATGTTGAGCAACATGGAAAGAGGAAAATATCATGGAAGATGGACAGAGATTCTGAGACTTCTTGCTTCGGCCATGAAGCGTAAATTAACATTGATAATAAGTCTTGGGCTTGAGTTTTGATAGTCAAATTTGTCAGATATATTGGTGTCAGCCAATTGGCTGATATGATTTGTTGATTTGAGTAATTTTAAGGGACCTATACTGTTCAAACTTCTCTCCAAGTTTTCATTTACTGCTGCAGTGATAGACAGCAAAAGATGCGAGGTTATTTCTTGACAGTAAGTACTAGTTTTGCTTGCATGTGAAGTGCATTCTTTGCAGCTTAGTGATAGACAGCAAAAGATGCGAGGTTATTTCTTGACAGTAAGTACTAGTTTTGCTTGCATGTGAAGTGCATTCTTTGCAGCTTATTGTACAAGAGGTGCCTGCTCCTCTCCTGAAGAAGATTTTTGGAATCTTAGTCTCAATAAGATTTAATATGCATCCTTGTGAAGAGAAATTATGAACTGCATCGCATATTGTCTCTGTGAACGTTTATAGATCTGCTGCATTGAAAGTTACTCTATAATTTTTTACAATCTTGTTTTCTTCTTCTACTATTGGCTTTAACACCATAATTCTTCTACTTAAGCATTAATAAATATTTAGATACATATTATGCTAGTCATGGGTTCTCTTACTTCATGTGTCTCTGAATCTTATTGGATGGGTGGGTTGCTATCTGCAGCAACAGAGGTTTTATACCTGCTTCACTGAAATAGTGAAAGATTATGAAAGATAACTTCGTACTTGTTACCACTATATACTTGGTCCAAATTAGATGCATGACACATGAATAGCGAGGTGCTAATTTCTATTGCACCATGAAATCTAGTCAGTTCTAGCTATCAGAGGCAAAACTGTTTTAGTTACATGCTTGCCATGCAGGCTGATGAAGATCAAGTTGGCGAAGATGAAAGATGGGATCCTGAATCTGACATGGATATTGACGATCAACGGTGCCATTAGTTCATTCAGTCTCTTTTATCTTCTTCACCTTTTTTTTTAATGAAAATATAAATTCTAATATCAGATTGCATGTATGCTTTTTATGCTCATACAGTCGGCCTCTGGCTAGCCGAGTGAAGACAGAATTTCTTGAACCTGAAGCAAAAGTCGTGGTATTTATTACTCTTCCTTTTATATTGTGTTTCTAATAAATAGTTGTTTTAACCTCAAATTGAAGGAGCGTTGTTGTACCTTTATGTTTTCTGTTAGCAAATTACACACTTCTTTTCCCGAAGATAAAATGAACTTTTCATTCTCACCTTATTTGCTTCAACTTCATTTTCTGCATCCATGATTTTCTGATTTTACTGTCATCTAGAGAAACCTTTTATTTGGAAATTTGCATAATACTATGGACTTTATTATGTTAATAGGATTAAGGTTCACATTGTACAGATGATCATGTTAACCTAAAGATTGATTACTATAGCTATTAAATCACGATTATCTATAAAGATTTGAAGAGGATGTAGTGTGAATGGATTAGAGTAGGTTAGATGAGATGGAAAATGCTAGAGGGATTCTATATGATCGAAGTATGACTACCAAGTTAGAAGGAGAATTCAATGAAGCAACTAGACTTGCTATATGCTATGGTTATATTAAACAAAAAATTGAATCCTCAAGATTTGAAACACTCATCTACGTCCTTAATGGGAAATCTCACTCTGTGTTTGTATCTATTGTTTTCAGGGCGACAACATAAAAGAAGATGAACAGAATACAGAAGCAGAAAGCAGACATTCTCAGGGACCACTTGCTTAAAGGTGTAGCTTTATGTGCAACTCCACAACTCTTTCACTACACCTAGCAATTCGTCAGTGTAAAAATTTAGTTTCGGCAAGTTCGTTTTGAGTTAGAAAACAGAAATTAGATTCGTAATCCTATAAAATGAAGACAATTTTTATGTTATGT
>CAIGRE010213158.1:0-49929 GCA_903798275.1 Fraxinus angustifolia subsp. syriaca
AAAATGAGGGTTATCAAACAGGCCTTCTAAAATATATTTTTAGGGAGATTTGCATAAATGGTCCCTAATTCATTACTCCTGTGCTAGTTTGATCCCCCATTCTTCCAATCTTGGCATTGACTCCCCGTAGCCTGTTGGTTTTGTGTGCAAGTAGTCCTTTTGGACGTTTCTTCCACTCCCGTTGTCATTTGTCAAGTTTCTGCCTGCCTCCCAAAGTGTCCAACTAAGAAACCAAAATTGTCCTACCATTGTTTCCTCAAAATGCAAAAAACCTGTTTTCCTTTCGTCATAACTCAATATCAAGGCTCAATTATATTTCGTTATTTGATTGCCTTTTGGGCCCAGCCGACCCCCCAATAAGGGGGTGCCATTTGGCCATTATGTGAACCCTTATGGCACCCCCTATGTACTTCTATCATTTTCCAACTTTTTATGGTTGGTAACACTTAGCCTCCTAGAAAAGGTTTTTTTACCGTGGCAAGTCACTCTCGTAAATAATAATATTTTTTACTCTCGAACCTATTGGGGTCATTATTATTTTCCTTTCCAATTGATGTTACCCATTACCCTATCTCTTTTCTTTCATAGTAAATCGACGGTGGAAGTTTTCTGGCCTCCTTCAAATATTTTGGAGGATAACGAAGATTTAAACCTAACGTACAAAAATCTCACATAATTTGGGACTGCATCAAACATTCTGAAAAAGCAAATTTGAAGAAACGAGGTGAGTATGAATATATGATTCTATATGTTCGAAATTTATATATTTTTAATTTCACAATAAATTTGTGTTGATATTGTAATTTTAGCCCCTATTTGATGGAGATTAAAATCAGATTTTTAACAATTTTTTTATAAAAGCTGATAAAATGTATAGTTGAGAAGTTGTGTGTCTCATGAAATTTATGGTCAAAATTAATTGTTGACTTTAATTTTGATGAAAATCTAAATTTTTCTATTAAACGGGAGCTTAACATCTAGTTCATATTTATTTTAGATAACCATCATATTTTTAATATATTTTGATAAAGTTAATAAAATATGTAATTGAAATGTGTGTTTAAAATTAATTATTGTTTTTAATTTAAATTTTAACCAACTCTTTTAGTTGAACCAACTATCCATCTAGTTTGTATTCCATCTAGAAGCTAAACATTGAATCTATTGATTTAAAAATCATCGGTCGAGTGCATTTTTTCTGTTGAAAATGAGGAACGGAAACAGTTGAAAGTTCGATTGGTGAAATCTCGATCGATAACTGATGTCGAGAATTTGGTTGATGACAGAACAATTGCCGTTGGTAATTTTAATTTATTTTTATTTGTTCTTTTTGTAAATTTGGTCGATATGGTGCATGATGCATTCCATCATCATTTTTTTTTTTTTTTATGTGGTTCATATGGTGCACGACACATTTTTACAAGTGAGATGCTGAAAACACGTCAAAAGAGTTTGCTCATAAATGAATATCGATGGGAGAATTTTCGCGAGGTGTGGGTTACTCGCATTCTTGAAGGACTTACATATATACGAGCTGTCATGAGGTCATGGCTATGAGATTGGACTTCCCTAGAGACTTTAACTAGAATCAAGATAAGAACGTATGACAACACAATTCATTATAAACTCAGCTTAAATTGATAGTGTATAGCTGCCAATTGAAGTTTGGCAACAACGGCCTATTCACGGCTTAATTGATTATGACTCTCTCAAATGAAAATTGTCAATAGTATGCGAGATTCAAATTCAAAAAACACTTATACTTATTACATAATATAATGTTGTCACTACATATATTAATTTTGAAAGTTTAAACTTTATGGGGATTGTTATAACAGTACAAAGCTTTAACCTTTCAGATTTTAAATTGACTTATTTTTTCAGTTATTTTTTTATTTTTAATTTTCAGATTTAAAATAAAATTTTAGAATGTAAGTTATACTGAATGGTGTAATTTTCATGAATGTGGGGTTGATATTTTTATAATAAAAATGGATTGGATTTTTCATTGTTTATACATGCAACTTGAAAGAATACTTTCTATATTTCATATTATATTCATATAGTTTTGATAGCTCGATATACAACCCGTTATTTCTCTCCTAATGGATGTGCTTATAGAATGATAACTGATTGTGAGCTATAAAAGTTTGATTTGGAGCCGGATAGAGTTGAAAGTGCATCGTCTGAAGGGAATGTCACACGACTTTTTAGATAATGATTTTCGTGATTCTCTTATATCAGTATTTCGAACTCTCTTATGAATTTATTTTAAATTTATTATTTAGTGGATATTTTATTATACAAATCGCTGATTTTTCTCTAACACCATATCCCTACATTAAGATGGCAAATTAATTAATGTCATTTTAGTATCACTTAAACTGATGATAATAAACAGTCTACATATATACATTACTAACTTCATTAGGGCTCAAAATATCAATTTTATCAGCGATAAACTTTTAAAAAATGACCATTTTCTTCACAATGTTTTTGCGACACAACTCAGTTACGGACCCCTTAGAGCCCATAACTAATGTGCTCAACATGCCTCCATCATTAGAATCATGATATATGTATAACATCGTTTGACAACATCTTATTTGACATTATCTATTCATCCATTTTAAAATCTGTTTGCATCAGAAGCTTTGATTTTGACAACACATGGTGGTCAATCATTATTGTCAACTAATATTGTACACTTAATTTTATTCCCATCGCAGTTGTTTTCCAAAATCTCGCACAGCGCTCAACTAAATTATCCTTTAATATAACATATTGCGTAATTAATGAAGAAATTTCCCTTTAATAGGTGAAAAAAAAAAATCAAATTTCAGAAAAATGAAAATGCGTTTGCCGGGAGTCGAACCCGGGTCTATTGCTTGGAAGGCAATTATCCTAACCGTTGGACTACAAACGCTTCTTTGTGAACAGCTTCAACGCTATTAAATTAACTATATTTAATAAACAAAGAATAATGTAAACCTAATAATTAGTATAATTCTTTTTTTTTTTTTAGTTAATTATATTCACTTCCTCGTTTGATTTTTTAGCGTCTAATATCACAATAAATCACGGGTCTTAAATTTTCATATTAAACAATCAACCTTTTAAGAGTACATACACACTTGTACATCATCTATTATTTTTATATCACGTAGTATTGAAATTTTAACCCGCCACATATATTCTACGAGAATATGGGTAATTTGCTTAAGGCATGTTTGATCCGGATTAAAATCTAACTTTAATCTAAGTTAAAATCAAACAATTAGTATCAACAACATCTTTCATAGGTCCCACGTCTTTTCAACCACACATTTCAAAAATTTCTATCACAATCCACTAGAAATCTGATTTTAATCTACACCAATCACCCTATTAATAGTGTATACAATATTTCTCCATTTCTTACACAATTAATTAATTAGTTGCACTTAATTACAAAGATGAATAGAAGGTTCTTGGTTATGTAAACACAACAAGGTATGAAAGTATTTATAACTAAGGAAAGCTCATATACAAGAAAGGACATCAATCAACAACATTGTTAGTCCTATGTTAATCTAGTTATTATCACCATAAGTAACTCTTCTGCTGTCTCTTCTTGACTTCTTCATGGTATTAAATTAAATCCCTTAGTAGGAGATACCATTAATTAGAGGACAAAACATGAAAATTAAAGGATTTAAAAGGGTATCTAATGTGGTTTAGATCCTTAGTTGAGTTGCATAAGAAGACAATTTCAAGAAACAATGTATTCTGGATAAGTTTGATACACAAGACAAATAAGCATCTTTTTTATTGTTATGCTATACAATTGATTCAATGAGTTGGTTTATTCTTTACATCAGATTTTTATGTGTAATTCATAGTTTAAGTCGAAGTGATTTCTGACTTAAAATGCTTTTTAAATAAGTATATTTATTAAGGCAAGATTTTCTCACATCTCTTTGTCTTCTCTCTATAGAAACCGTCTTCACCCACAAATTCCCTTATTAGGAAATTACGACGACTTAATATAATGACGTGAATAACCAATATAAGTGCCCCACTCTTGCACACGAATTGGAGGAGTAGACTCATCCTACGCTCCACATATATAATAACTCCTCAAGATAGAGAGGGAGAAAGGTTGGGGTGAAATACACAATTCTCACCTAGTTTTGTGTAGTAACCCTTAAGGCCATTTCTTATCATAAATTTCCATTTTCTAGTTGCAAAAATGTGTGCAGCATTTTCATATGCATGTAAGCCTTGTATCAGATCAGGTGATGGAAAATTCTTGATTCATAGAAATAGAAGAACGGCTGCAAGAGCTGAAATGGCTATTGCTGTTCCTAAGAGAAAAAATCAGTCCTTCCATCCAGAGTTATCCATTCGAGGAACCGATAAAATCATACTCGAAATTGTCCGAAGACAATCACAATCCAATGGTTTGGTTACACACGATATTTGTAGGAAACCGAGTTTCCATCCCATGTTTCTTGAAGAAGCATATGATCAATGCAAGAACATATGTGAAGAATATGCAAAAACTTTCTACTTAGGTTCATCATCAAATCCCTGCTTTTTGCTTTATTTTTTCTTTGTGGGGTGTTGGGGTGGGGTGCAGACCCTAGAAATCATGTGAATTTCTACTTTAAGTAGTTTGATAAAACTTATAAGTAGCTTATGATGCAGGAACACTTTTGATGACAGAAGAGAGAAGAAAAGCAATATGGGCTATTTATGGTAAGTGGCAAATTATTTAATTGTTACTTTGTTTTTGCTCAACTTTTTCTATCACAGTTCAATAGAAATGCTTCTCTGCAGTCTGGTGCAGGAGGACTGATGAATTGGTTGATGGCCCGAATGCGGGGTATATGAGTTCTTCTGTTCTCGATAGGTGGGATGAGAGACTTGAAGACATATTCGAGGGACGTCCCTATGACATGCTTGATGCTGCACTCACGGATACCTTGTACAAGTTCCCATTAGACATCAAGGTAGGTAAAAAAGCTTAATCAACCTTATTTTTCACGAATTTCAAGTACTAATCAAATGTTTTCTTAACAGCCCTTTAAGGACATGATTGAGGGTATGAGAATGGATACAAGGAAAAATCGATACGTGAATTTCGAAGAACTCTATCAGTACTGCTACTATGTGGCTGGAACAGTTGGCCTAATGAGTGTTCCAATAATGGGAATTGCACCAGAATCATCCATTTCTACTCAAAGCATTTATAATGCAGCACTTTCTCTAGGCATTGGCAATCAACTAACAAACATTCTTAGAGATGTTGGAGAAGAGTGAGTGTCCATGTCAAAATGATTCATGCACTCCACTCTATGACATTAGTCTTATTTCTTGTCGTGTTTTGTGTTCTTGCAGTGCATCGAGAGGGAGAGTTTATCTTCCGCAAGACGATCTTGCGAAGTATGGATTGAGCGATAAGGATGTCTTCTCCAGAAAGGTGACAGATGGCTGGAGAGAATTCATGAAAGAGCAGATCAGTAGGGCAAGGTTCTACTTCAACCAGGCTGAAGAGGGAGCTTCTCAGCTTGCGAAGGCTAGTCGGTGGCCGGTAATGTTTCATTACATGTTTTAATATCAGTACAAATGCACTGTGAGAAGAGTGTGAATTGAATCTTTTGCATAGGAGAAAAATTACTAGAAATCTCAAGAAAACCAGAAAATCAATAACGGACTCAAAAAAAAAAAAAAAAAAAAATCCTCGAGAATTCTATTGAACCATCAAGTCGAGTACTTGTTGAAATATATAAAAAAAAAAAAAAAAAAAAGGATTAACACAAGAAAACTAGCACTATATGATTTCTAGTTCACTTGTAACGAGACATGCTTGGCAAATCGTGTCAATATTTAATCACGGACTTGACGGTCATGTGGACAACCCATATCCTACTAATGAATCGGAAGTTGGATCTTTATCTATATTACATCCCACCAAATATCTCTATTTATCCTCCTAAACGAGGCGTGGTTTCAAACTGATAATTACACCATACTAATGTGCCTTGGACGATCTAGATCTCATATCTGCACCAACATAATATACCCTCTAATTAACGATGCACTATATCTACACAGTACATGTACATATGTTAGACCCAATGAAACGCAATCATATTATACACTTGTGCTCTCGACTTCGAATTGACCTTCATGAAATTTTAAGTGTACCTTGGGTTGAAGTGTGTACTTGGTACAAGGCATTCTAATATTCCTACGCATACAAGAATATTTATGAGGCCAATTTTAGATTGATAAGCGTAAAGGCAGCCACTATAGTCTTCAGTCTAGTTCGTAATGAAAATGTGCATATAACTCCACAATAACAGTGTATGCTCACTCGCAATTTTGTTTTGATTAATATTATCTGTCTGTGATTGAGATTAGGACTTCACTAATTAATGCTAATGTGCTTGTAATTTTCAGGTGTGGTCATCCTTAATGTTGTATAGGATGATCCTAGATGCCATTGAGAAGAACGACTACGATAATTTAACAAAGAGAGCATATGTTGGGAGGACCAAGAAACTCGTGACATTACCAGTAGCTTATACCAGAGCCCTACAACACCCACTCTGGTTTAAGTTCAATACCAAATGTGTATAAAATTATTGCAACTTGTAATTCTTTACGGTGTAAAGTGACAATATAAAGTTTCTCTTTAATCAGTTTCACAAAATCAACCACCCCAGGTGCCGGGCTAGGCTTAGGTCCTGTATGGTCTGTCAAGACAAGGCCGGCCTGGGGATCGAACTGTTTCTTGGCAATTTTTATTTTTTTCCCCAACTTTTTAGCAACTTGCGCTTGCTAGCTTACATGGGTTGCAGACCTCTGTAGTCGAGTCTAGCACTTCACAATAGAGCTGGTCGGTCCATGACCCGTTTTGACACCTCTAATTAGAAGAATGTTTAGCGATAATACTAGGATTAAACAAGGACACTGTAAAGTACCAAAAACAAATCATGATAATCGAGAAATGCTATAACCTTGAGGGGTTGCTCAATTGGTAGGACTTGAGTTTGTTTCTCAATAGTCATCAATTCGAATCCCTTCAAAGCCATTTAGGTGAGTACTCGGCTCTTGAGATTAATCGAAGTACGTGCAAATTAGTTTGGACATCCACGGTTATATAAAAAAAAAAAAAAATGCTATACCCAGTATTTAGCAAATTCTTTTTTTGATAGGTAGTATTTAGCAAATTCTTAACTGAAATTAGTAGAAGGTATTCATTAATTCCAAATCGGCATCAGCAGATCTCAAAGTTAACCAAAATTTAACCAATCCAAATCTAGATAAATGTAAATTTTTTTTAAAAAAAAAATTCTAATTTTATCCACGATGCCAGAAAGTTGAATGCTCGTCAACAAACTAAGCGATATTTACAATAACTTCAAGTGGACTGCTTTCTTGTCAATAATTTTAAGTCGACTACATAAAGACAAATAGAACAGTTTGGCCGTTATAAGCCACAAAGAAAACCGTATAAGAAAATATAAGACATATAGAAAATTCTTAAGAGCAGTCAAGAATTTTAAAAGGAAAGGATTCAAACCCTATAAAAAATACTTCAAGAGAAGAACAAATCCTATGAAATGGAAACCAAAAGAAAAAATACATTAAAAAGTGTAGATGCTTTATATGTAACGAAATAGGACATATTGCCCCAGACTGTCCTAAAAAAGCTAAGAAAGAAGATATAAAAATCGCAGAAGTATATGATGAGTCACTTTTTGATTCCGAACATGAAGCCATAGAAAACTTCTCTGAGATAAGCAGTGAAGAAAGTGAAATATACGAATTGTCTATTTATGAAGATTCTTCTAGAAGAAGAAAAAAATTTCATGATGGAAAGTCAAGAAGAAGATATAGAAACCAGTGAATCAAGTGAAGATGGTATATTAGGATTAAATCAGAATATAACTTTTGGCTCACATACTTATCAATTCCCTGATTTTGTGGAAAACCAATTCCCACAATTTTAGTGGGAATTGATTTTCCTTTTTTTTTTTTTTTTTTAAAGCAATTAGAAAAAATTCTAGATATAACGGTAAAAAAATTATCACTTTTATTGATAATTTTCATGCAAAACAAAGTCAAACGAATGATATTCGGTATGATAATTTTTTCTAAATTTAAAAATGAAATTTATTTTTTGGCAAATGAAACAAATTTTAGACCCAATAGTTAAAAAAATTGTTACTTTAATGGACAATTTCCATGAAAAACAAAGTCAAACGAATACCAAATTTTCAACATTTTTCAGGTGGAAAATTATATAAATCAAACACAATTAATTACAATTTCTAGTAAAACAATTTTTAGACAATTCAATTTCCTAGAATTCATTTTCTTTCCACTCATTTTCTATATTTGCAATCAGACGGACCCTCAATAAAAATTTCTTAGGAATCCTTCCAGGAGTCAATAAAACAATTGTCTCTATAGGATATAAAGAAATTTCCATATGCATAGAAGATGTTATAGGAAGCAAAAATTCCTATAATAACAAAAGAAGATACAAGTAAAGCTCTAAATAGAGTAAACGAAAAAGTTAAAAATACTCTCAGATGTGTAGAACTAGGAGGAGGACAGTAGTAGGAAATATGGATAATAGGATAGATACCCCAAGCCCGAGCCAGTGAAATTGAAACATGTTGTATTGCAGGGAAGAAAATGATAGATTCAACATGATGATTTCGTGTTGATGATTGGGATAGAATACAATGCATACAAAGTACTCTATTTATAGACTAAAAAACTAACTAACTATCAAACTATCTAATTACATAGAAGTCTCTAGAATGATGATGAGCTAGATATTCTAACACCCCCCTCCCCCCTCAAGATGAACTATGGATATCAACAATAGTCCATCTTGAAGATTAGTGTGGGACATGAAAAGAAGAAAGGAAAAATCTGAATGTGAACTACATGTGCAGTAAAGCACACCACAAAATGCAAGATACCACAATGATCTTTGGTTCAATTTCTCCACCATTTTATGGTATACAAAAAAACAAGAAATTGAATATCATCTGTTTCCGTATTGAAAATACACAATTGTTGCTGGTTTTTGATGAAGATGAATGATAGGCAGAACTTTGAAACACAAACATTCTCCAGAATATTATCCATTTGATATTCAGAAGACACACTTGTTTTGCTTTCTAAATCAACTTGTGAAACTAACATGGATGTACTAGAGGTGCTTCTCTGCGTCTTCCGGGGTAGTTCACCAAGAATTACCAAAAGCATCAAGTAATTGCTTGAAATTCTTTTGATCCTCGTTGCACAAAAAAGAGTTGTTGTTGAGAGGTGAGCTAACCACCAATTCCAGAACAATGTTGGATCTGAAGCCAAAGTTATCTTCTGATTTGGCATGAACTGGAAACCATGAATTAACATACATAAAGGAGAAGAACATATAAAATGGAATCAGAATAAATTCCATGAAAACATCTCTAGTACAAAGCTAGAGAGAATAGAAGAAACATCTCTAGTAATTGATCTACTCTAGGAGGCAGGAAAATGAACCAGATCCATTATCAATGGCGGAATAACTCATTGCTGAGGAAGAATTGAACAAATCAGCTTCTATCAATTACTACGAAATCAGGTCACTAATGAAGATGAATTGATCTGGTTTTGGATATGTGTTGATGAAAGACTCGATCACCTTTATTGAATGCTAAAAAAATCATATTTCAATAGAATGCTAGAGTAAGGAGGAAAAATGAGATAGCATGCTTTGTTGATCTTCAATTTCATTTGTAGATGGCAAAATCAATGGAGAATTGGATGTGTGAGATTGATTGGAGGAAAAAAAATTTATATCTGATGAAATTTTAGAAGAGTCTTTCCCGCTCTGATACCATATTGAAAATAAGGAAGGAAACCAAATTGAAATCTGCTGTATTGCAGGGAAGAAAATGATAGATTCAACATGATGATTTCATGATGAAGATTGGAATAGAATACAATGCATACAAAGTGCTCCATTTATAGACTAAAAAACTAACTAACAAAATATC
This sequence comes from Fraxinus angustifolia subsp. syriaca, assembly GCA_903798275.1. NCBI lineage: Eukaryota > Viridiplantae > Streptophyta > Magnoliopsida > Lamiales > Oleaceae > Fraxinus > Fraxinus angustifolia. The sequence continues at coordinate 10,053 of CAIGRE010213158.1, forward strand.
TAATTACATAGAAGTCTCTAAAATGATGAGCTGGATATTCTAACAGTACTTGCAGATTCTTTGTCAAACTGTGACATAAAATACTTTCAGCTGCATATCATGCTTTCCGATCTTCCTTCTGAGAATTTCGTAGGTGAAAAAAAAAACCCAGATATGTCTCTTGTACCCCATCCAAAAGCCTTGATTGGGTGCTCTGTTTCTGGAGATTCAGTTATTTGGCCCATTTTTGTATCTTCCATTTGAGATAAAAGTCAGAGATTAGTGGGGAAATAACAAAGGCCTGCCATATAACAACCAACAATGTTTATTCAATGTCTTACATGCTTGTCAAGATTTGAGGTTGAAGGTGAATCATTTATGTGATGATTTGAGGTTTTTTTTTGTATTCTACGATTTGGGGATTTTGGTTTTGTTCGGAAATGATACACATAAAACCGAATAGAGAAAATAACTTCTTGAAATTCGACTACAAATCTCGTGAAATAGGTTTTGAATGTGAGTGTCTTTGTGATAATTTGGGGTTTTCTTGAATCCAAGATTTTGGGTTTTGATTTTTGACAAAAATTGAGAAACAAGAAATTGGGGTTGAGTGATCTTAGTCGCTACTTGAGCCATGTTCTTATTTTTACTGTCACTATTCTATTCATTTTCAACCAAATATTCTTTAATAAAATAATATTTTTCATCACATTAATAACTTTTTCTTCTTTTTCAACCAGATATTCACCATCACATCACAAAAAAATGCATTCTCTCCAAAAAAATGTGTATCAAACACACTCTTAGTCACTTAGTGATAATTTGGGATTTTATTGAATCTAAGATTTGAGGTTTTGATTTTTTACGAAAACACAAGAAATTGAGGTTTTGAGGTAAAGGCTGTAATTACGGGATTTCTTCATTTATTAAGGATATGTTTGAGTCACATTATTTTGGAATAATGTATTATTAAATAATATATCGATGGAAAATGTGTTGTTGAAAAAGAAGGAAAAATTATTGATGTGATAAAATATATTATTTTATTGAAGAATGTGTGGTTGAAAATGAGTAGAATAATGAGAATAAAAATTTTAATTTGTACCAAACATGGGCTAAGTGTTTTTGTTTTAATTTTTACCTAACAAAATGCAATATAAATGATAAAAAAAAACTATGTAAGTAGAATATGATATATTATAAAAATATAGCTATTACATGTAATTTCCTCTTAAAAATAGGTTTTGGGAAAAAAAAAAAAAGTATTTTGAAATGTGCGATTTTAAAAACTAAGAATTTTTTTTATTTTTTATTTTTTTGGATTTTATGTAGTTGAAAATAAGAAAGAAAAATGCATTTTCACAAAAATAGAGCCCAAACAGGGGATAGATAAAAATTAAAATTTTAATAAATTTTGATAAAAATTGATGGAATGTCTAGCTGAAAGTTATGAATCTCATTTAGAGGATGTTTGGTACAGATTAAAATTAGATTTTTAGTAAATTATGATAAAAAATTTTGAAATATGTTGTTGAAAAGTTATAGGACCTATAAAATATGTGATTAATATTGATTGTTTGTCTTTGACTTGGATTGAAATCAGATTTTAATCCGAATCAAACATGAGTTTAAATTTAATTGTTGATTTTGACTTAAATTAAAATCAAATATTTTAACTAAACAAAACATGGGATATATTTAGGATCTGTTTGATCCCCAATTTTTTTTTCTAAAAATGCATTTTGAAATAGTAAATTAATGTAGAGTGTGGTTAAAAAATAAGAAATTTTTCGAATTTGCGTATAATATTATTGTATTAAAAATGTGTATTTAAAAGAGAGAAAAAAAATGTATTTTAAAAATAATAAAGATCATAACATAATTGGAAGATGATAATAATCAACTTGTTGGTGACAAAAATTGGATAGTTTTACTATTAGGACATAATCGTGGAATCTTAACAAATAATTTGGTATCATGGTTATATGCTTTGCTTCTGCTTGATGGAAATTAAAATTAAAATTTTAATTTTAATAAAAGTCAACAATTAATTTTAATTATATATTTTATGAGATTTATATTATTCAATCATATATTTAATCAATTTTTATCAAAATATATGAAATTTTCAATTTCAATTTTCTGTTTTATAATAATTGGGGAGATGAGAATATCTAATAATAGAATGCGAATGCCCCAGCGAGCAAACCTATACGTAAGACGTACGGAGATCCTTGAGATCGTTTATTAAGCAGAGACGCAAAATGATCTGAGGTACGTAATGTGTTTAATTTACACTACATATATACACGCCGATAGAAAAGCTTTTGACCTTTTTAGAGAGAGAAATTGAAAACCCGAACAACACGGTATTTTTGCCTCCTCTATCGCGCACCTCAAAATTAGGGTTTCTTCTTCGATTTTATTTGTATGTACCTCCTTCTTCATGTTTGTGTGGATTTTTGTGAGACGTGTGTAAATGATACATATTTTTATCAAGTTATTTTAATTTTTTTCTATTTGTATGGATTTGGGTTTTCAAAAAGGATTGCATTCTGCATTCTAAGCAGTTACTAAATTATTTGTTGCTTTATTCGCACGTTTATTTTGCTTGTGTAGATATTTGTGTGTGGAAAAGTGTAGATCGGAATTGGCCTTTTATGTTTATGTTTATATATTCGCTAATGGTTTTGCTTTTCTGCATTTTGATATGTTTTGATCAGGGTTTGTGACGTGAGGATCTGCGGAAATATAAAATTGGGATTTTTACTAAAGGTTTGATGGTGTCGAAAATTTTGGGATTTTCATTGGAATTCCGGTGCTGAAAAGGATTTTTGAATAGGAAACTGGGGGTTTTTAGGTTTTTTTTTTTCCTGGGCAGGGAAGAATTGTGGGATTTTCGATATATAAAAGAGAAAAGGGCTGAATTTTGATTTTTTTTGAGTATGCCAACATCTTGGGCTGATTCAGTTGAGAATGCAGCACCTGGGGGTGTTGTAGGGACATCATCCACCCAGTCCCGTGGAGGTCAATCGGCGTACGTTCCCCCACATCTTAGAAATAGGCCTCCTTCGTCAGACCCACCAACAGCAGCTCCCATTTCCTATGCAACTGCTGCTTTGGGCAATGATCGCATGGGATACGGTGGTATGTCTGCTGGGGATAGTCGTTCCAGTGGTCCGAGGGGTGGTGGCCGCATTGGTGGTGGTTGGAACAACAGAAGTGGTGGATGGGATCGGGGGAGGGAAAGAGAGGTAAATCCTTTTGGAGATGATGATGACACGGAACTGGCATTTGGTGAGCAAGAAAGTACAGGGATCAATTTTGATGCTTATGAGGATATCCCTGTGGAGACTAGTGGGGAAAATGTTCCTCCTTCCGTGACAACATTTGCAGATATAGATTTAGGTGAAGCATTGAACGAGAATATTAGGAGATGCAAGTATGTGAAGCCAACACCTGTGCAGCGGCATGCAATACCAATCTCAATCGCTGGCCGAGATCTGATGGCTTGTGCCCAGACTGGTTCCGGGAAGACAGCTGCTTTTTGCTTTCCCATAATTAGTGGAATCATTAGGGGTAACCAGTTTGCTCAGAGACCGCCACGCATGCCACGTGTGGCATTTCCACAGGCTCTCATTCTTTCACCGACGAGGGAGCTTTCATGTCAAGTGTGTTTATAAGTTTAACTATTTCTGGCCGTATGCTGTATCCTTTGTTTGGTAGCTTAATTTTGTTGTACTGGAAATTGAACTTTGCTTCTTGACATGCAGATTCATGACGAAGCTAAAAAATTTGCATATCAAACTGGTGTCAGGGTAGTTGTTGCTTATGGTGGTGCGCCCATTAATCAACAGGTCTTTTTTCTTCTTGTTATATGTTTTGCCATGTTAATTTCTGAAGCGTTGAATTGGAACTGAACTGTATATTTTCTTTTTTTGGAAAATTCAAAAGGTGTAATTGCATATCATCTCTGATTACATGTGAATTGGGATTTATTACCTTTTTTTGTTATTTCTTTCCTGGTTCTATATTTATGGCATACTTTTTATGTGTTCTGTGTGCATTTTGTAATGAATTTTTTCCAAGTTCATCAAGTTCAATCTGAACTTCAATCTTTGTTTGGATTTACGTTCTCACGTGATGTCTCAATTTTCTAGATGTTGTTAAGCCAATATTTCTGTGTTGCTTTCTCAGTAACTTAAACTACTCTTGAGAAATGGAGCTTTTCTTGTAATTTTCTGATTTTAATAAAATTATACTTAGAGAGAACGATGCTGAAAAATTAATTTTTAAGGGTCCATTCTCTGTACATCATGTTAAATCTGCGTACGCTCCATTTCATGTGCTAACTATTTCTCGACCTGAGTAACTGCTTCATTTCCCCTTAAGTTTCTTGAGTAAGTTTGATGTATTTGACTCAGTTGCTACCTTTACATGGTATTACATTTACTGGTATTCCTTTCTTGGTAATTGCTGTTAACTTGTGCTTTTGTTTTTCAATATAGCATTTAACTTTCTCCTAATTTGTTATTTTATACTATGGTTGATGACTTCCGGACAGCTCCGAGATCTTGAGAGAGGTGTGGATATACTTGTCGCAACTCCTGGACGCTTGGTTGATTTACTGGAAAGAGCAAGAGTCTCACTGCAAATGATTAGATATTTAGCCCTAGATGAGGCAGATAGAATGTTAGACATGGGGTTTGAACCTCAAATAAGGAAAATTGTGCAACAAATGGACATGCCGCCTCCTGGTATGAGACAGACAATGCTGTTTAGTGCCACTTTCCCGAAAGAGATACAGGTCTGTTCTGCTAAAGGCATCAACACCAAGATACTTAAATCCTATGATGCACCGACACATACGTGTGTGTCCAACACGATACGTGTCGGATACGCTGACACGCAATTTTTTAAAAAAGTACAGACACGACACGTTGATTAAATTCTTCATTTATAAAGTATAAATTTAGTTTTATACTTGTAATTAATTTTTCTTGGTGAAATCTTTTAAACACGAGTATCTATTTATTACTTGCTAATAACTTTGTATTAACAATATAAAATACTTTTAATATAAAAAGAAAAATGATTATTGTAGAGTGTCCGAAAAGTGTCGGTATTGACACGTTTTGGACATGGACCTTAAATCTATTTCCTCAAGCTTAATCTCATGGCCTCATGGGAATATACTTTCTCTTTCGCATTCAAGTGTGATATAGACTCTGAAGGGGTTTATATACTAGAATCCAAGTGTATATGCTAGAAAATTAATACCTGAAATTGCTTGCCAGTTGCCAAATATTCACATATTTATGGTGCTGATAGACTTTGTGCTTCAGCATTTTGATTGTGTTGTGCAATCACACAAACTCAAAGAGTATTCTTGAGGATTACAGCCCATCAAAATATACTATATTCCTTTGCGTACGAGTGTATTAAATGCAGCATGGTGCTGCTCAGTTGCACTCTGATGCAGGTCAGATACACATTTACACGTTGCTGTCTCAAATTAGTTAGACGCAAAATTTTGATTTTCTTCCACTTAAATTTAGAAACCGGATAAGATACATGCTTGTTCTTTTATTTATTACAGTTTTCTGATCTTGTGAAACTTTTGGCTGACATGCAGAGGCTGGCTGCAGATTTTCTATCAGGTTACATCTTTTTGGCTGTTGGAAGAGTTGGTTCTAGTACTGATTTGATTGTACAAAGAGTTGAATTTGTTCAAGAGAGTGATAAAAGAAGTCATTTAATGGACCTCCTTCATGCACAAAAGGCAAATGGTGTCCACGGCAAGGTAAGATTTTTTTTTGAGTTAGGGCGTTTCCATATAAAGCTTAGCAAGTTCCTTTCCGTTTGTCCTCATTTTTGGTACTGCAGTCTAAGAAACACTGGCACTGATATGCCGGTACGACTTTTTTGATAAAATTAGGATACGCTGATACGTTTGATAGAATTCGATATAATTTCATTAATATAAAAAAATATTAATACAAAAGCATGATAATAGAAATAAAATATTAAAGCACATTATTAGCACTGTTTTACATATATTAAATCATTATCACTTTTCAACAATTGAATTAATGTAAGACAATTTTACATGTATTATTTAATATTAGTCATTATCTATTTTCAATAATAAAAATATATTTGTTAACTATAACACGATTTCACATGTATTGAAAGATTAATAATATTGTGCATTTCCAATTAAAAGTTTGTTAATTTTAAAACTATAATTGTGTATTTTCAATAAATATTATTGATATTCAATAAGTTAGTAAAATAATTTTAAAATGTACGTATCGAAATTATACAAAAAATACAAAAAATTTAAAAAATACGTATTGGGAATTTAAAAAATATAAAAATATATAAAATAATTAAAAAACAAGTATATGATACGTATTGAAAGTTATCGGAGAGTATCAAAGCTGGGATACTTATTAGATATGGGTACGTAACGAGTTTAGAAGTATCTGTGCTTGTGCTTATTTCATTTGGCTTTCTTTTTAGTTTTCTAGGTATGTGAATAAACATGAAAGCAAGTCTTTGATAAAGTATAATATTCAATGCCCAGGAAATGGGGAGGGGTTGGGGTAAGGGTAGGGGAAGTGATCAATATTTTAGGAAGGACTGCTCTTAGAATTGTGTGTATGTATATGTATAATTGCACTTAGAGCAAGAGAGAGTCAAATTGATTTTCTCATGGAGGTGAATGTAGCTTTTCAGCTTGGTTCAAAAGATGCATTTGAAGTGATATTATGCTTTCATGCTTCATTTTCTTAATTTATTCAAAGGACAGTGAACTCTTTGATAGTCTATATTATGTCAAAAATAGTTTGTGCCATTTAGCTTTACCAGCAAGTTCAATGATTTCTTGATTTTATACTATCGATTTGCAGCAAGCTCTTACACTGGTTTTTGTGGAGACAAAGAAGGGTGCCGATTCACTTGAACATTGGCTTTGTATCAATGGCTTCCCTGCCACTGCTATTCACGGTGACAGAACGCAACAGGTTTGTTCGACTGTTATGCCTTCTGGGATGGGGAATACATCTTTATGATTGGTTTAATGACTTGTTTTCCACGTTAGCCTTCCTTTTTGTAATATCTTGGCTTCTCAAGCATTAGAATAGCTATGCTTATTTGACCATCTCTGGAGATCTTAGATTGTGAACTTTTATCATCCTCCCCCTCCCCCCAACCCTTTCCTGCATCTTTGTTCTAGTTCCTGACTCCCTCTTCTAGTTTTGGTTTCTATTAAAATGAATTTCTAACTGAATTTGCTTATTCATTTCTATTAAGGGATTTGTTATGCTGCTTTTCTCCAAGTTCCTGTGGTTTAGAACATGAATAGTACTTCTCTCTCTCCCTCTCTCCACACTTTTCTCTACATGAACTGGAACATCTTTCATCTGCATCTTCTTTTTGAAGAGAACTTTAATATCTCCTCCATCACTCTCTATTCTTGCAAGCGTGTCTTATGTGATAATCAAGATCGTCAAGGTTTCCTAATGTCAAGTTGTGTTGGAATGCTTTACTAGACAGCAGAAAACAATTGTAAGACTAATCGGGCTCTGTTCTAAGATTGACATTGATTTGGAAACTGATGGTCGTCGAGATCGAAGATTGGTAAGGGATGGTAAAGGGCTGAAGCCTAGATTAGAAATGAAATAGGACTTTTTAGTGACTGATTGGCATGCTGATCCAAGATTTGTAAGGGATGGAAGGGGTTAAGCTCTAGAGTAGAGCATGAAAGAAGACTTTTAATGACTGATCAGCATAGATTCTAAAAGATTTGTAAGGGATGTTGTGCATTTTGTCTGGTTTTATGTTTCAAATCGATAGTTTAGTATCATATCTGTTCGGTAGATTCTAAAAGATGTCAAATTAGCTTCAGATCTTCTGAAAGTGGCAGTTTCACATGCAACACTCTTGGAATTGACACTATTAGATTTGTATGTAATATGTTTATTTAATGTCTTTGTTAGTTTAAATTACTACTATGGTTATGTTTCCTGCTTGGTTTGTAGTCTCTGGTCTACTCTCCCCCTCTACTTTCCTGAGAGTCTAATTACTGGAATAAGCATAGATAGAATGTAGAAATGATTATTTGACATTTCTCTACGTCTTGCATGTCATTACAGCCTAAGAAATTCAATCGGCCCCATACCCACGTGTTAGTCACTTCAGCTTGAAGTTTTAAATGTTCTCCTTATTGTGTATGTCTAATTCAAAAGTAAAATTAATTCAATTCTTTTTGTTAATTTTCCATGGCTGCAGGAGCGAGAACAAGCTTTGAGATCATTTAAAAGTGGCATGACTCCAATTTTGGTAGCGACAGATGTGGCGGCACGTGGCCTTGATATTCCTCATGTTGCACATGTCGTTAACTTTGATCTGCCGAACGACATTGATGATTATGTCCACCGAATAGGACGCACTGGCCGTGCAGGTAAAACTGGGTTGGCAACTGCTTTCTTTAACGAGAATAATTCCTCCTTGGCAAAATCATTGTCTGATTTGATGCAAGAAGCAAACCAAGAAGTACCTGCTTGGCTGTCCCGAGTTGCAGCTAGATCGACCTATGGGAAAAATCGACGGGGAGGAGGCCGTTTTGGTGCTCGTGATTTCCGAAGGGATTCATCCTTCAGTCGAGGTGGTACTGATTTCTATGGTGGGGGCAACATGAGCAGTAACTACAGTGCTTCTGGTGGGTATGGCGGAGCTTACGGTGCTGGCGTGACTAGTGCATGGGACTAAACCTACAATTTGCCCCCAGTTTGGCGATTTCAAAATACAGTTTTAAGTTTATCTTGGCAAACTTTTGTTCTTAAGTGGAACCGTCGTCTTTTGTTTTTTAGAGTTCTACTTTTCAGCATTGAAGTCCTAAATTGAAGTGAGGGTTGAGATGTTCGATGTTGGCAGGGAAATGGAGAGAGAATTACTAACTTGCTAGGATTTACTCTTCTGCTTCTCCTTTTATATCTTTTTCATTGTTAAAGCTTTTTTTCTTTGGCGGTGTTAGATTCTGGAGTCATGTTGTGGGAGGGTAGAGGCTCAGTTAGTGCCAGCATTCTACTTGTACATCTCATTGGTTTACTATTCCCATACTGTTGGTTGTAAATTCCTACTGCAGATCCCCATCAGGATATTTCATCAACTGTTTCTAACTTTTGATGCTATTGTAATATTCTACTTAGCACTAGGTTTCTCCTGTATGCATTTTTTCATCCTTTAATGTTCTTTTAGTTGTTGTACATCTTTGAGATGGATTGAAGAGAAGAAGATTTATATAGGGGTGCCAAAATGTGTTGTTCCCTTTTAATGAACTTGCTTAGTTTCTGGTCATCATACAGGCAGGATGCAAAAAGAAGAAATAGGGACAATCAATGAGGAAAATTGAAAATGCACGAACATTCTAGTTATTTTCGACTACTAAGATAGCATACAAGTTTATCGTAGTACATCTAAAGCAAATTTCTTGCTTTTTCCCAATACAAAGTGCATTTGATGGCTTATGGTAGATTACATGTCCTTACATATACAATCAAACTACATAGGGTTCCAAGTATTCTATCGTGATTATGCTCTGCTTCCTCGGATGAGACACATATTTGACATAGACTATTCCGTGATAAGCATTGGGATATCATCCACAGGAGTTGGAAGCTGTAATTTCAAGAAAGTAAACAAGGTGAAGTTGAATAAGTTAACTGAACGATAAAAACTAAATGACTGTTCATGTCATGGTCAATAAATGAATTTATACAACAAATCAACCATTGCTAAATTACAAGGATAAAAGCTTCTTGCTCAAACACTGATAAAATCTCTATCTGCCATAAAATTCAACGAAATTCAAAAATTCGAAAAATTCAACCACTGCTAAGTTACAAGGATAAAAGCTTCTTCCTAGTAACCATTCTTCACTTTCATCTGCATCTAATTATCCGTCAACCGACACAATTAAAGAACCTAGGATGTTAACTTCACGACAAAGTCCAGCTTATACAGCTCCGTCTAAATAAACTTATTTCATAACAAAACTTCTCTAATGCATTACCAAAGAGTCGACTAAGACACCTATTCTATATGTATAGTTACAAAATGTACATAACCCTCAATCTTCATCATGAAAATGCTTAAGAAGACTATAAATGTAGCAACACGAGGCACAAATGCACAATCATGTTTGTTAGTTAATCATTTCATAATGTTACACACAGATGAAATCAACTCGCAAATAAGTTCTCATTTGTTTTGGATAAACAGACTCTCAATTCAAACTTTAGACACAAATCTGCTAACCATAAGACTAGCAACACAATACTTGCTCAATTTCCATATTCCACAAAATTATACTCATGTTCTTGAACTAAACTCTGACTTGTACACTGATCAAGCCCATCAAATTTATAACACAAACACACGGTGCTTCATAAATACTTTTATACACAGGAAGATGAATTAAAAAAATTCTGTAACAACGAAGGAAAATCCTACAATCAGAAATCTGTAGTGGCCACATAGGAATACAATACCATTAGAAGGCAAAGGTAAAGGAAAGAGGAAACTGTCATGATTAACTTAGCCAGACCCCTAATTTTCAAAACGTTCATCACAGTAATTGAACAATCACTAGTACATCAGATTGATCATGGCTTGGAAAGAGATCTCCTTATACCGGAGAAGAAGAAGACTTCTCACTAATAATTAAGAAAAACCCATATAATTTTTCTCAACTACCTTCCCAAAATACTCCGTTTTGGATTAAATCATCAAATGAAAACGAGCGACGATTTCCTGAATTATATTGATTCAACAAAAGTGATCTCACACACCCTCATCAGTCATATCTCTGTGTGTGTCACGAACTGGCCGCTAAAAATTCTTTATATATAGTAAAAATATTAAAGCGACTTAATTGTCAAGTTGAACAGTGATAATCAAACAGAAAATATGGATATTCACACTGTAACCTGAATCATTTAACTTAATCTGTAAATCAGAGCACGAAATTCAATTTCAGATGAAAAAGAATATATCATATATTAGATAATCCGCCTCTAAACAAGAAAACACAAACATTGATAACAAGAAACTAATTAATCATAAAGAAAGCATAAAGATCAGTCATCTTTCCCAAAACAATTTGATAATCACCAATAAAATCCCATTAATACTATTTAACATACCTGAAAAATCTTCTTGAAAGACTGCCGCACACTACCATCAGCGCCGCCGCCGCAAGGCAGAGCCGATAAAGCCTTATCTTTGCAAGAACGAACAGTCAAGAACTGATCCACATCAAGTTCCTTATTAATAAACCCAACAGTGAAGTAAATACTATCAGAAGGCGGCAAGTCAACCTTGATCTCGTCAACATCAAACCATAAGAAGAATCTCTTAACCTGAATGCCCTTCAAATCAGAGATTGACCCTATGCTCAGCTTCCCAGTAATCTTTTTCTCATAATAAACCAAATAATCAAACTGTATGTAGCACGCTTTCTTCAGGTTGACTTCGAATTTGCCGTCGTCTGAGAGTGTGTAGGAAGTGACTGAATCTGGCAAGAGCCCGCTTGGGAGGCCGAATTTTTCGAGGATTTCGTATACTGTTGGTGTGGTGTTGGTAGAGAGAAGTTGAGATGAACAAGAGAGAGAGAGGAGAGAGAAGGAGGAGAAGAAGAAGACGAACAGTTTGAGCTTGGAATTTGACGACATTGTTGCTTTGATTGGTAGGTGTGCATTGTTGTTGATATTTATATAGGAACTGAAATGGGGTAAATTTCATCTTAGGTCACTGAACTTCTCATCAATTAAGAATTTAGTTATAAACTTTACTTGTCAAATTTCAATTGATGAAAATTTCTTGATTAACCGTCACCCCGCTTTACCACTACACCACCTCATAATAAAAGTGTTAAAATATATTAAAAAAATCTTTTTAGTTTTTGATAAATATGTATTAACTAATGGTCATGTAAAACATCAGGTGTGATTTGATCGTCAATTAAGATCTACTATAAGTAGTTATTTTGTTTTTCTAGGTAGATTTAACTATAAGCTCGTTGATCCTATTTATTGGTTGAATAATGCTATTTATTATTATAATGATGAAATATCGGTAATGTGACAGTTTATATGAAATAATAAAATTGGGTAGTTCAATTTTTATGAGAGAAAGAGAGAGAGTTTTTGCCCCCAATTGATTTTAGATCAAGAGTACTAACTTGAGAGGCAATAGATGACTTTCATAACAAAGTAGTAAGATTTGAGATTAAATTTAGGGTGTGTTTGAACCATATTATTTTGAAAGAGCATATTTTGAAACAGTTGATTGATGGAGAATGTGTAGTTGAAAAAGAAGGAAAAATTATTGATGTAATAGAATATATTATTTTATTGAATAATATATGATTGAAAATGAGTAAAAAAATGAGAATTAAAATTTTAATGTGTACCAAAAAGGGACTTAATGGTTCGATTGAAATTCATTAAAAGTTTGGTGACTGCGGATGAAAGTTAGCCGACCATAATGGTGTTGGATATGATATTTAGAATTATGGGATTTGTTGAAGTTTTGTTTAGAAATTTGACAATTTTATTGGAAAATGAGGGCATGAAATTTGGAAAGAAGTTGGAAATATGTCGTTTTCTTGAAATTGGCAGTGGAAGTTTGCTTTTGTGGGGTTTCATTTTTGACTATATGGTTACAAAAGTATATTCATCTTTTAAGTTACTCAATTTTCAGTATAAATAGTCGGCCACGTGTGAACTATAAGTCTTTATTTAATGGTTCTAATTGGATGATACGACATTTGACTTTAATCGAAACAATTTTCAAACTTGGGTGATGAGTTTGAAACCAGAAAAAAAATTAAGTGACTAAAATGAGATTTCTACAGGTTAAATTCACCCATGGCCATGGTTACTCCAAATCGAAGTTTATTGCTCAACTTCATTTTGTTTCAAGATGAAACATTGTTTTGAATAGTCATTTGATAATTATCTATTAATTTGACCGATAAAAAAGATGATGTATCATTTGAAGTTATTTAAACGACATGAGATCGAGTCTAACCGAATTGGGGAGAAATGGTGAAATTCGGGAAAAAAAAAAAAAAAAATCAACAAATTTTTTCCCCATAAATACATCTTTTTCGTTAAAAAAAATAATATTTTACATTTTCATCATTTCATAATTGTTTTAAATATACATCATTAACATTTTAAAAAACATTCTATTTTTCACTAATAATTTCAAAGGTAGATTAACATATGTATTATTGTTTTATCTGTAGAGTATCGCTAAAATATTTCCTTGGATTAAAGAATTGTAAAATGCAATAGGCTGAATGGTATAATCTCTGGGCAAAGCCCCTTTCACAGAATTTTGGTGCCCAGATTTGACAATAGACTGAATGGTATAATCTCTGTGCAAAGCCCCTTTCACAGAATTTTGGTGCCCGGGTCACCAAATTTTGGCACGGAAGGGCCACCCATAATCTCTGGTCAACAGCATGACCACCCGTTGGCAACAACCTCCATCTAAGCATCTCAATATGTTTGATTTAAAAGAATTCATATATATGTTCTGGTGGTTAGGGCATATTTGTTACGGTGGCGTTATAAGGTGACAAAGGAGAAGAAAGTTACGATGGTGTCGTCTTAGTGGAGATTCTAGCAAAGGTGGTGGCTTCATTGATAGTGGAGGTGACCATAATGTTGATGACAAAAGGGGTGGTGGTTGGGTTGATATTTGTAAGAAAGGATTTAGGGTTTGGTGGTGTTTGAAATTTTTGGATAGTGTTTGAAATGTTGAGGAGAAAATATGGTGTTTTAGAATTGAGATTTAACTAAAATAGGATGGATTTTATTAATGATTTGATTAGAATGGGTAATCATGATTAAGAATAAAAATTGGGATATATTTGAATTTCTTTCAGTAAAAGTAGGTGTCCTGTATAATTAAACCACCACAAAAAAATAAAATAAAATAAAATTCCCACACTCGTTTCAAAATGGGCATTTCCGATTCAACTGTCAAACCATATTCCAGGAAGCTACAATTTAATATGGGGAAAATTGCATTGGCGGTTCCTAACCTTTTTAATTTTTTCAGATTTTATCATAATCTTTAATTTATAGCAGTAAAGGTCCCTAACCTTTCAAAATATGTATCTAGAGTTCAAATGGATGGATTGAAACCATCCAGTTGACCGTTAATTGACCAAAAATTTTAATTTTGACCAAATTTCACATATTAAATCGTTTAAAAATCAAATTAAGCAATCTACCGGCTCTGACCACCTTCAACTAACCCACCTTCAGCAACAACACCACCAAGTATCACATATTAAATCGTTTACTGAGAATTGTAATTAATTGTGTTTGATTGGTATAATTTTTCATGGAAAATGTTGAAAATTTGGTGTCAATTTGATTTCGTTTTTTATGGAATTTGTCCATTAAAGTGATATTTTTTTCTACTATTGAGTCTAAAATTTGTTCTCATTGTCAAAACAAAAATTTGAAGAAAAAAAATTGACCATACCGAATATCATTCGTTTGACTTTATTTTGTATGGAAGTTGTTGATAAAAGTGAATTTTTTTTTTTACCATTGTATCTAGAATTTGTTCCCATTGCAAAAAAAAAAATAATAATAATAAAAAATAAAAAGGTGGAAAAATATTTCCCACCATATTAGGTGAAAAAACATTTTCCGCCATTTGTGCATCAAAGAATTGTATCTAGAAAAGGAACAATACATTTTCCGTGGAAAATTTTGCATATCAAACAGTCAAAAAAGTGAAAGTATGAAAATATTTTCCTACTTCCATGAAAAACTCCGTCAATTAAACGGATCCTTAGATTTGATTTTTGAAATTGAAACTGGGTTAGGGTTAATTTTCCCATTTAATATTGGGCTGACCCATTTAATTCTAGGGCTAACAGACTCTTCGGAGGACTAACGACATTACATTTTAGTCCTTGAGTCCTATTCCTTAATAAATCAGAATTTTTCAAACTTTTTTTCTACACATCACTACTCAAAAGTAGTCCATAAAATTATAGGGTCTATTTAGCATGATTTTTGCTTCGTAGAAAATGAAGAAGTTACTTCAATTTTTGTTTGAAACTAATTTTTAAAAGTATTTTCTATTTCGAAAGTGCTTTTAGAGGAAATCACGTCGAATCAACTTACTCTAAAAATTCTTTTAACTACCAAAAACAATTTCATAAAATTAGCCAAACGGGTCTCAAAAGCTTATTTGGCTTTTCAAAAATCATGCCAACAGGCCCTTGAAACATCTATATAGGCTTTTAAAATTCATTGAAATCATAATTGAAGACGCCCCTAGGAATGAACTTTTTTTTCTAGTTCTAGCGTCATTCTATTTCGAAGTAGGGACGAACATTCTCGACCCCTATTATTAATGCATTAGACTTAGGGAGTGTATTTAATGTAGAATTTTGAAGTTTTTGGTCCCTAATTGAGGTTGAAATCAAGTGACTCCTCGATTAGTTCGTAAAGTTTAGTTGTAACATATTACGAAGGAGGTCACCTGAGTTTAAGTTTCATATGCAATAACGGTCTCACAATGCGAATTAGACAATACAATGAATGAATATTTTACATACATTTCTTTCCAGTTATTTACCATATAATATATCAAATTGGTCATAAAGAATATATCTAGAAAAGCAGAATTCATTGTATTGTCTAATTCGCAAAAGCACTGTTCATAGCTTAATCTATGGACTAAAAAAAAAAAAAAACAGACCAAGCAACTAGAATTGAAAAGAACTACCAGCATGTTCTGCCCGTTTAAAAGCATGTGATTTCCGATTTTTTGGGTCGCATACTGCTCAAATAAACACTTAAAAAGATGCTTTTGAACGGGCGAAATGTGCTTTAACTCGAGGCACAGAAAAGGAAGAAAATATTGCACACAGACACGTAACACACCAACTAAAAAAATAAAATTCTGGGCAAAAGGATGTTTAATATATGAACAGTAAGAGCACTGCAGAAGCCATTTTCATTCCTAGCCATTTCTTTCTTTTTCCTCCATCACTTTTTTGATCTGCACTTGTTCCTTTGCTACTGACACTGGGATTCCCTTTAAGTAAAATCATGAAAAATAATTAAATAAAGTAGATCTTAAAAAATATGACAGATTTATAAGAATTTGATCAATTCTTACCCACAGGAGTTGCTGTGATGTTACTTTTCTTGCCACTGTTTGCAAAATCTTGAAATACCTTGGCATCTGGTGAGTTTGGTGCCAAATGCAGCAGAGCTGGATCGATAACAGTATAAATTTAAAGCCATTAGTATGGTCATGTAAACAAATTAAGGACTGCACAAGTGGCGCGCGCTCTTTTGTGTCGGAAATATGTTAAAGATGAAACCTCAATCCCTACCCCATAAGCAATAATGAATCGAGCTAAAAATAGAAACATATATGCACTAATTTACAGTGGTTCGCCCTCAATTGTGAAAGTTACTTCCACTTGAGCCTAAAAAATGTGCTGTCCGGTGTGGACGGGGATAGTACTAGAAAGTATTAAAAGAAGAAAAAGCGAGAAACTAAAATCTTGGATATTATACCGTTGAGTACTGCATACCAGATGCTATGCTAACTACCGGTACTTACTTGGGCAGTTGGATATATCGGCGGGTGCATGGCACTGAGTAGGAAGGCCTAAAGCTAGTGTAGCGTTGATTTTAAGGCCAAGACTGGGATCATTTCTATCCTTGATCAAGATGCAGATGCATTCGGGGCTTTTCTGAAGAACTTGTTTCAATCCAGTACAGCAGTCCATTGTTGGAGCTTTAGCATCACCACTAACATATGGAAGGCACGTCGCTAGCCCGACTAGCTGATTGGCACATTGCTCTTTGTCTTTAGCCAAATCTGCTCTTGCAGAACCAAACAAGAAGAAGATCAAAATGCATTGGAGGACTCCCATTGGTGCCGCATATTTGGAATCCATTGTGATATATAGAGATAAGATATAGATAAATAAATATAGAGATGTTAAGGGTGGGGATTATATAGGTAGGTAGTGAGTCTAGTGACTATTGTGAATTGCTCGTGACATGTTTTATGGACAAGTAAGAGCACTGCAGAGGGAGGTGATTTTTAGAATGTATGACTAAAAATGATTTTTTAGAATGTACGATTCTATTCTTTGTTACTTTAAAGTGAAACATTCAATAAAATTAACATTTTTTTTCTTTATAGTTGTGCTAGGTGTACATACTTGATATTCCGCCTTTTAAGAGGGCTGTCATGCTGAGTGCACACCAAGACCAAGCTCTACGCTCAACATTTTTCTTTTCTTTTAATGCACACCGAGACCAAGCTCTATGTATTGAAATCGAGTGGTTTGGTGCCAGTAAATACGTGAAATCGAGTGGTTTCATTTACGAAATATTCGAAATATAATGAATGATTTGGAGTATTGAAATACACGGACCCAATTCAACCAACGCCGACATATTTATGATAATTTCTAAAATAATATGGATAATGTCCACAATTAGCCCACATTAGTATCCATGAGTCAAATCAATGTCACTATTAGTTTGAATTTTCAATGGGTAAACGTTACAAATTGGACGATTTAGAGTTTCAAAACTACATGAAACAAGTATGTAAGTGGACCGACCAAATTTTAACCCGCTGACAATCATTTATCTATTTAAATACTATACAATACGTATACATGGCAACATAAATCAAGAGTTTCTCTCTTTATTCAAACAAAAATTGCATAATAATTGTAGAGGTCTCATTGAATCTAAGTCGTTGGGATCATTAAATTGGGGTTGCTCATATGGGCAATTTCCTTCTCTTACAGAGTAAACGTGTTATCTTCTCAATCACAAATCTTCAATTCGTACGGATTCTAGTTATACAGATGTAGACTAATCAATACAAATTTATTAGTAAAAAAAATGTAAAAATCGAGACTTCTCAGATTTTTGTCTCATAATGATATAGAGGGAATATTACACTAGATACCATCGAACTTGTAAATTTATTTTACCGACCAACTTCCTTTTGGTTCATTTTGATCATTCAACTTATATTTCGACGCGGCCATTTTATCTATATCTGTGACAATAACTAATGACTAACGATATGCATGACCTAGCACATATTTAGTGTCAAACAAAAACAAGTCGGCAATTTTTGCAGAGAAAGAAATCTCGATATGAGTAAATTAAGAACCTTGAATTTGAATTAGCATGGTCTTTTCAATTTGCAAAAATACTAGCCCTGTGATCGAATTGGAACAAATCAAAATTCGGTGACTAACATGAAACGAACCAGTAAGTTGAATGAACTCCAATGAAAATTCCTCGTAGTTTAAAAATGAATTAGTCCATTGCGAGTGAATTAAAATGTATATAAAAATAAAATATATAATTGATTTTTGCAGGAAAAAAAAAAATTGAGAAAATGCGGTAACTTGTGGTGTTGATGTATTTCCAACTCCCAACTGTACAACGTTATTAAATCAAGTTGTCCGGTGATTGAATAAAATAATGTTGCAATTAATGTTGGTCCATCTGTCTATATACCACATGGCTATGAATAGCGTCCATTAATTGGGGTTAAAAAATGTATCATACGTGTGATATACAAATAATCTGATTTTGAGGTGGTTCGACCTCGTTATGGTACGTCGTTCAAAATATACAGGCTCGTTAGACAGAGTTTCTATTTTTTATAAAAATAAAAATAAAATCTGAATGAGCTATTTTAGATCAATTCTTATAAAAGTTCTTCTAATATGATAAAATATTCTTAAAAAATTATTCAAAAATATTTTTTTTTGATTTTTCAACGTCAAATGAAACTTATGTATAGTTATGATATTGATCTACTAGGATTTTTTTATTTATAAGTTTGGCTCGTGAATCGTTTTTTTTTTTTAACGAGTGACTATACTAATAGGATGTGAGCGAAACTTGAAGTTATTATTTTGAAAGAATACCACATATTGAGTGTCTGTTTGTTTTCGTTTTTAAACAGAATTCCTACCGTTGCCCATGGAATTGAGCCGCAATATTTGACTAGGTTTTCCCATAGTGGGTCCCAATGTTTTGAACAAAAAAGTTGATTTTTTTTGTTAAAAGAATTTGAAACATACAGGGCCCTAAATTCCTCAAGAGAAAAAATGGTAATACTAAACTAGTTTAATTACCAAATATGCATCAAATACTCGTTATTACGAAAATATGTGATAAATGGAATTTAGGAACTATCTAGGTACCTCAGTAACACAGCTCATCAAGTAATGGAGTTGTGGGCTAGGCCACTCTTGGCATCATAAAGCGCCAATTTTTTTATAGGTTGAGATTGCATGTTAGAACATTACGAGGACGAGTCACCTACCTCCAGCAGCCCCATTACTTTCTAAAACAGTTTCTCAACTATCAGTCGATAAATATGCAGATGAAGATGGTGTTGTACTGTCAGCAACTTTAGCCTCTGTTTGGTATCCATTTTTTTTTTTGGAAAAAATATTGTTTTGAATAGTGAATTTTTGGAAAATGTGTGATTAAAAAAGTCCGAAAAGTTTTTGAGTTTACGTATAAAATATTTTATTGTGTGAATGAGTGAGTGGTTGAAAATGAGTATATAGAAAAAATAATAATTTTTAAAAAATAGGAGACAAACATGGGCTTAGTAATGACTGAACATTTGTCATAGTTAGAATTTAAGTAACCAAATGACAGAGAAAGAACAAGACCAGGAAGCAGCCTTTCATGCGCCAAAATATGTGTATTTAAATGTGTTTTTGGTTTGCTTTGGAGTTTCGTGATGGATGATAAGTTTAATTTTATGAATCAGATATCAAATTATTATGTATTTTTTATTAGTTTAGGAGAAAACTCGAGATTGGACGAGAATGAATGATAAAAGGTAATAATCGATAATAAAAAAAAATGAGTAAAGTTGGGCATATTTTGAAAGTTGTGGACTAAAAAGTCACGTTTGAAAGTTGAAGGACCTAATATAATTTTATATGACATACTTTTTTTCTTTCCAGCTTGTGATTGACCAAAATGGCTCCAAAAGTTAATGTGTTCATATGTGTGTGAATTTATATATAAATATAATAAACTCGGGTATATGAATATAATTAGTGTTGCTTGAAAAATGTTACTAGATACGTTAGGTTAATTTGATCGTTGTCATGTATGAAAAGTAGGGATGACAACAGTTCGGTTTGGTCTATTCGGCCAAAATCATAACCGCACCACCAAATTTTTGGTCTACCATAACTGTACCATAACCACGAAAGTCAGTTCGATTCGACTCGGTTTGTATCTCGGATCGGTTCGATTCGGTTAATAACCACGAAAATAAATTATTTTTTATAACTCCAAACTCCAATTGTCAAATTGAAAAAAAAAAATACTACGAAAAAAAGTCAATAAAAGCAAAAACACAATACTAAGCCAATTTAACAAACAATATCTCAAATGAAAATGCAAACAATATCTCAACTTTCAAATGCAAAATTCGAATTTAACAAACAATATTATCAACACAGGTCAAGACTTTTACTATCATAGGTCAATCTTCATTCTTCCCTACAATTCTTATTAACATAGGTCAAGAGTCAAGATTCAAAAGTCTAAGGGTGAAACTTATTTCTGTGTGGGATATATTGAAATTGGGCTATCGGGCAATGAGTTGGGTTATTGGGTTAAGGTTTACCTAATGTTAATTGTGTCAAAATTTTGGAAAGTCTAATTGTCAAAATTGTCCAATTAATTTTGATAAAGAATAATGGAAAACCCAATTGTCCAACTAATTTTTTTAACGAGTAATAGGTTCAGGGTTGGTAACCATCACTAAATACCATACCAGCCCCTAAATGAGGTGGTTCATTCAAATCAAAATCATAACCACCCCACTACATCATCAGTTCAGTTTTTTCACCCCATTCGGTTTGGTTAACCGCAATTTTTAGATTTTAACAGTTCGAGTTGTCATCCCTGATGAAAAGAAGTCGAATGAATTGAAATTAAATGTATGTTAAACTGACGTAAGTGAAATCGAAATTCTTAACCACTCGATCCCAATAGTTCTCTACAAATTAGGTTAGTTAGATTAATTTAGTTTAGGTCAATACAATTTAGTTAAAATATAAACACTTGATTTGTTAAAATTTTACCACATCAATTTAAATTGGAGTTGGAATTGTAATAATTTTTTCAGTAAATATTAGTTTTTGTGAGAACAATATTCATACTCAAATATCTACTTTATTACTTGTCATGATCCATACACTAGTGAAATTACATGAACTATGGACAAACCAATAAAGACTTGGACTAGTTCTTATTTGAATAAACTAAGTGTAATTGAAAACCTACAATGGAATATTTAGTATTTTGTGGGGGTGGTGATAACATGGATTAATCTTCTTGTACATTGGGATGTCCATAAGGGTGTCCATAATGGACACCCGGCACCCCATATTGGATAAAGTGTCGGTAGGTCCGGCACTCATCCAATAGGGGGCACCGGGTGTCCAACTTATGGACACCCCAATGTACTCATAGCATCACCCGTGATAACATAGAGCAGTGATAGATCATTTATTGATATACTCTTAGTATTTTGTGGGGGTGGCAATAATATAGAGCAGTGATCGATCATTTATCGATATACTATGTGTGATAAGTCTGACAATTATAATTAAAGCTCAACTTTTATTAACTGCTGATGTGGTCATTGTGGTATACCTCAAGCATGAAGACTACCAAAGCTCTCATTTTTCGATTGTGGGACACGACCCCTTGAGCTTTGATAGTCCTTGGGATACCTCGAGGATGGACGCCCATAAATGCTTGCGAAATCACATTAGTTGTCCTCGAGGGTATGTGCTTAGATCTTTGCCTTAGCCAGATTCTCAAAGTACTCCATGATCGAACGTTAATAGTCCTCACCCCGTGAGAACCCTACCCCTATCCAATTACCACCATTCAAGAGTTCTAGGTCTATGAGGAGTCTATCTTAGAAGGTACTACAGGTAATGTAGGATAATATTTCTATTTTCAATCCAGCACTTATCCCAATAATAACTCCTAAAAATAAGGATGACGAGTCTTGCTAGAAATGCACTACTACCCATCTCTATAAATATAGGACCTAAGATCATTATTGAAGTACGTTTTCACATATATTTTCTTTCAAATTTCTCTCTCTGACTTAAGTATTGGAGGGGCAACGAGAATACACCTCGACACATTTGTTTCAGGTACCGAAAGATCACGTTTGTGTTCATTATCAGTCGACAAGCTCGGAATTCAACATGTGCGATTTTTGGTATCATCATTGGGGCCGTTTGTGGGAAAAGGTACCAAAAGTCATGGTGAATACACGCTCAGGTCTTCCTCTTGCAAGCTCATCCGCTCCAAACCACCCCCCTGTCACGGAACCCCAGCCTATCAAGAAGAATCATCAGCAATATCAGTTCCTCAACCCACAGTGGTTACCACTGGAGCATTCGAAGAACTCCATCAATAAGTTGCAACACTGACTGAACTACTGAGCCAAAGAAATACTCCCTAGGCACCTACACCGGCCCAACCAGAAGGTTTCATGAATGATACTCGAGCTCAACCTTGTAGAAGAACTTTTACACTAAGTAAAAAGTAAAAAATGAAAAAGTGAAAATGGTATTTATAGGCGTTGAAACGGAAGCCCAAAGGTCGCCACTTGACCATTGGATCTTGCCACATGTCGACCATCTAGCAATCCTTAGTCACTGCCCTACTTACCATCGACCAATCAACGCTCATAAGGCAATGACATCGAGCTATCTCGAACTATCCAGGGCACGAGCATCCCACTCGCCTGTTATTTAGGGATCGAGCTCATATGTATCAACACCTAATTCTCGAGCTTTAGGAATGGATGCATGTGAGCCAATGATGTGATCATTGTGGTACACCTCGAGCACGAGGAGTGCCAGGGCTCCCCTTTTTCGATTGTGGGACCCAAGTCCTCGAGCTTTGATAGTCCTCTGGATACTTCGAGGATGGACCCTCATAAATGCCTGCAAAATTATATTAGTTGTTCTCGAGCGTGTGTGCTCGGGTATTTGCCTTAGCCAAATTTTCAAAGTACTCCATGATTGAGCGTTAATAGTCCTCACCCAGTAAGAACCCTAACCCTGTCAAATTACCACTATTCAAGAATTCTAAGTCTATAAAGAGTCTATCCTGGAAGATACTACAAGTAATGTAGGATAAGACTTTTGATTTCAATCCAACACTTATCCCAATAATAACTCCTAAAAATAAGGATGACGAGTCGTACTAGAGGTGCACTACTACCTAACTCTATAAATATGGAATCTGGGATCATTATTGAAGTACGTTTTCACATGTATTTTCAGCATGTCTTCTTTCAAATTTTTCTCACTGACTTAAACATCGGATGAACGATAAGGATACACCTCGA
Source organism: Fraxinus angustifolia subsp. syriaca (assembly GCA_903798275.1). Classification (NCBI taxonomy): domain Eukaryota; kingdom Viridiplantae; phylum Streptophyta; class Magnoliopsida; order Lamiales; family Oleaceae; genus Fraxinus; species Fraxinus angustifolia. The sequence continues at coordinate 33,555 of CAIGRE010213158.1, forward strand.
CGCATTTGTTTTAAGTACCGAAAAATCACGTCATTCTCAGTTGTCAAACTCGAAATTCAACAAGTGCGATTTTTGATAGCATCAACTACTATAGGCTAATATGCACAAGGCATCTTGAAATCCGCTTCTATTGTTTATCCCATAATTGATAAGGATTCTGAAGAAGAACATGGATTATCGACCTCATTTCTGCAGCAGGAAACCTTTTCAAGCATTTGTTACTTGTATTACACTATTGTTTTTCAGTTTGTCCTATTAACAAATTTGGAGGGATTTACTCAACAAAGAGCTTGTACATATGCTTGTGAGTCTGGTACCACCTATGCATGTGAGACTTGTACCTGCACTGATATATTTAAATATTTTGATGACTTGTACCATTATAGATGCCCTTCCTACCAAAAATGGCTCCCAAATCCAGCACTGCGACAACGCGCCACCACACGCTCCTCCTTCTCTGGTACGCCTTCGCGTCGAGACTCCTAGTTCTAACCCTAATAATCCTGTGGCGATCAATTCTCAGCCCATACGACACCTCCGCTTCAATAAACCCCCCTTGCCTCTCGTCCTCCTCCTCTTCCAATTCCTCAATTCCAAACCTGAAATCACTGCCAATTCTCCTCCCCGGCCTCGGTGCTGCAATCGAGAATAGCATCGTATGGGACAGCGTGTATTTTATTCGTATTGCCGAATGTGGATACGAATACGAGCAGTCCTATGCCTTCTTTCCTTTGCTTCCTCTTTGCATTTCCCTAATTTCCAGAACAAGTATGTTATATAATACATCTGCAAAATGTCCTTGTATTTTGTAATTCAATTATTCTGTTGTCAGGTCTCGAATCTGTTGTCAGGTCTGGAATCAGTTTTGATTCTAATTTTTTTGTGTGGTTGCAATATGCAGTTTTCGCACCAATGGTACCTATAATTGGATACAGAGCCGTGTTGGGATTATCAGGCTACGTTCTTAACAATATTGCATTTGTTTTCGCAGCATTTTATCTATACCGGTCAGTTTAATTGCTTTATCATTATATTTTCTGAAGTTCAGGGTTGTAAAATGAATTGAGTGATGGCTTTCAAGGGCTCATTCAAACTCTGCTTGTTCAATAAAAAGTTCAAATCATGTGCTTGTACAGGGGAGTTTAGCTTAAGTGTAGATATATAGTAAATCAACATCCAAGAATTCCAATAAGAGCTTGATTAAGATTGCCTCGGAAGGTAAACAGGCCACATTGAGAGTGTGATATTTGAGAGAAGATTTTTGTCAAAGCAGGTTGCAGATGATGCCTAGTTTGTTTTTTCGTTTGAAATAGTGAAATGGCTTACTGAGGAATGTCGTATGGTTTAATTCTTACAAGTTGTAGTAACAAATGGCATGCTGAGGACTTCGAAAGTGCGAATTTAGAATATTTTAATGCCTTCTAGAGAAGGAAATGAATTCAGAAAATCAGTTTATGATGTTTTTAACAAGCAATGTTTCAGCCAGCCTAATTTTGAAGTACAGCCACTCACTAGGATTCTAGAACTACTAGGTAGTCTTCTGTGCAGTGGTGACTTGGCAATTGGATTTGAAGTAGAAAGATAGAGGAAGGAAAATGCAAAAAAGTTCAAGGTTTTCTTGTAATTAAGTCCACTCCTGATATTGAATCTAGGGTTCGATATGTACTTTTTTTGGCAAAATATTGGAATTGAATGTCATGAAGCTAACAATGGGAACTTGATGGACATTGGGCAATATAAGACAAGTGAATGTTATATTTTTGTTCTAAGGTGATAGAAGTCCTCTCCTGAGTCCTGGGTGCTCTTTTTGTATAATTAATCAGTCAATAATTCCATGTAATATATATGCTTTATATTTATTCAGATTTGACAGGCTTCTGCCAACAATTTTGTGCACATCACTGTGAATTTGAATCTTTGATGCTTCACTCTATGCTTTTCATATCTGTTTGTCTAGATATGTACTATTGTTTGATTGTTGTTATTGCTCTGTTTATGCAGGCTTTCACTTGCTGTTTTGAAGGATCCAGAGGTAGCACTGAGAGCATCAATTTTATTTTGCTTCAATCCAGCTTCCATATTCTACTCATCAATGTATTTTTTCATACCCTTTTTATTGTAGCATAATGAAAAAGTTTCAGACTAACTATAGCTTGTGTTTGTTATTTGTAGATACTCTGAGAGTTTGTATGCTTTGTTATCAATAGGAGGATTGTATTATTTCATGCATGGTGCCGACAATTATGCTACATTCTTGCTTGCTCTATCTGGTTCTGCAAGGTCGAATGGGGTGCTTAGTGCTGGCTACATTTGCTTTCGGACTATGCAGCAGGCCTATGACGCTTATTTTATTAGAAAACGTGCTTTTGTAAGTTCCTCCCATGGTGTATTATTCAATTCCTGCACTTCTTTTACTGCAGAACTCTGCAAGTCAAAACCAGCAGATTTTATGATCTGTGTTTTCCAGTAATTTCCTGTCCTTCCACACCTGCAAATATGAATATGTAGCTCTTTTACAAAATGCAAACATTTCATTTGGCCCTCAATCTTATATAGCACATATTAATTAGTCTTTCTGGGGAAGCTGATTCTGCTGTATGCCTTTCTCGTATGGTTTCAACGGGCAGATCAGGGAAAAATAGCCATTCAACTTGTTATTTTTTCTATGGGTGTATGGCATGGGTGGCTTGGACTGGCTTATGGAAAATTCTAACACCTTGCTGAAAATTGGTTGTTTTGTTTTGTGGCTGTGGGAAATAAGTTCGTTGAGCACTAATATCATGCCATCACATGTACGTGCATATAGGTACCTTTGTGCATGTGTGTATTTTTAAATTCTTTATTTATTATTATTATTATTATTATTTTGACGAAGATGTTTTCAGGTTCCACAGAAAGGTTGATGGGAGTTAGGATGTCTCAACCGAATATAGAATCAAACTAGCGAGAACAAATGGAAGGGGGACAAAAACCTAACCCCCTAAAATCAGCACAATGCAATATATGAAATATTGAGATAAATAAAGTAGAACTACTTCCTATACAATGAAAACAAGTGGAATGAAAACTAATGTTCTCTAATACTAGGAAGGTCATATCGGTCAATCTGGGCAAGGACACAGAGTGGTCTTGGTAGATATAGCGGTCCATACTCCTGATAATGACGTTGGTCCAATGAATCAACTACTTGATTCTTATGGGAAACACTATCACGATCAAATGAGAAAATGTGTATGATCTGTCTACGAGGGACCTAATTGATCCTCCACACTTAATGATACAGTGAATGGCCATGAACAAGTCAATTTTCACCCATATGTCAGATAATTGAAGTTGCCGAACGAGTAAAAAAAATAGCTAGTAGCTCAGCCTCCAGAGTAAGACTTGCTCCATATGATGATGAGAAAGCCGAAATACAGTTTTCATCCTGGTTGTGAATAATGCAACTACCACTAGCAAAACCATCATCGACACATCTATCGATATTAATCTTGTAAGATCCAATTGGTGTTGTGTGCTAATGAACCAGTATAGGGGATGTTGGAGGAGGAAGGGTCAAATAAATACCAAAAAGTGCGGGCGATAGTCAAGTCCCCATGCCAATCAACAGGCCGTAAGAGTTGACCCATGTGAAGAAGTGAATCATGCTGTATACTCTCCAAATGACCTCCGAGGCTCCATCTGTGCCTCTTTATGCTTAGCACTATTCTTCTTAATCCATAAGAACCAAAATATCAACAGTGGAACGATAATGCGAATGTGTTTCTTCCGAACATGCTGACCTGAATATCTCCATCTCTGGAACCAATGTTTAACTCCCTCTCTGTGTATTTTTAAATTCACCTAAAAAGTTTCTAATATTTTTTATGTTTTGTGTGTTTTGTTATGAAAAAGTCTTGCATATCTGGTGAACAAGAATCAACCCTAGTAGCAAGAACTATATTCTGTTTATATTTTGCAGAGTTGTGTCCTAAAAATTGCATGGTGCACTAATATGTCAATTTCTGTTTTTCACTAATCTTTTTCACCTTACAGTCAGCACTGCAGGTTATTCTTGCTGGAGCTTTACGTAGTTTGTGCATCATTTCCCTTTTTGTCTCTTTTCAAGCATATGGATACTTAAATATCTGCATGGGACTCTCTCCAGATGAAATGAGGCCTTGGTGCAAGAAAAGACTTCCTTTACTGTACAGTTATATTCAAAGTCACTATTGGTATGTATATTGTTTTTCTTTCCTAAATTTCTCTGTTATTCCTTCATTTCACTAAAAGTGTCTGGTCAGAGATATCCAAATATACTTTATAAAAATAAACCTTATGCTGTTTTGGATTGGTATAATGTTGCATACTAGGAGCTCCAGCATTAATTAACTCCGAGAAATATATGATAAATTTTTTATATGCAGATTTTTTTTTTTTGAATGAAAAGAATGTGTCCCTTTTGGAGTTACTTGGAAAAACATTGCTTCCCTATGATCGAAAATTGTTATGCAAGTGTTCAGGGGCTGGATTAGTTCACAACCATCACCTCTGTTAATGTCAGCAAGGAAATAGCATCAGCTCTTATGTCGCCCGTTATAGTATTTGTGACTGCATATCTTGCTCTTGTTTTGTTCTTCAACTCAGGTAAACTACATGAGCTTTTGAAGGAGGGTTTCGATATGGGTAGGTTGTGTTAATGATAGTATAATACTCACTTTTTTATTGGCTTACATCCTGTAGGAAGATCATAAGTTCATATAAATTCATCTTAAAAGGCATGCTTATTGACCTGGTTTGTATGCATACTTGTGCTGTTTCTTTTTTGTATAATTTCCATTCACGATTGCCTCAAAATGGAGGAGAGCTATAGTTGAATTGATCTATTTCCTTCCATGTGCATTATCAAAATTATCAGTTACGTGATGCTGTTGCTGTTTATGCCTAATGTTGATTATTCTTGTATGTCAGGGGAGTGGGCTTTCTTGGATATTTCCAAGTGAAACAGTTGCCTAATTTTCTTCTTGCATCCCCAATACTGTCTCTTGCACTTTGCTCAATCATATACTATGTGAAGCTGTGGCCTGAAGTTTTTCTCTCGCTTGGTTTTAGAACTGCTTCTGTGGATAAGGAATCATTTGGTTCTGCCAGTTTTCTGGTGAAAGATACAGGACCGACAACATCTGGTTTGTCAGAGAAAGAAACTTCTAACTTATGGCAAGGTATGAAGTTTATATAAGAATCAGCTTGCAAGTTACGGAACGTTATTGTGAATGTACTTTATCGTGTACATTGTATATGTCTATGATCAAAGACTAGTTTCACCTTTAGGCATTGGTTAGGCTGGCAAATAAACCTCTGGTACAATTAGAGATCCTATTTCAATTGAGTATCAACTGTATAATTTGTCTTTTTTGAATTTCAAGGTATTAGAATTGGGATTATAAAATTGAAGTGGTCGTGTTTGCTAGACCACATCCCAGATTTCAATACATTGGGAAACTGTATATTCAGGAGTCCGAACATTATGAGATGGACCATTATTTTAGTTTAAATCATATTCCAACAGGAACTTGACGTTACCCTTAGCACCATGCCGGCAATGTGAGCATGTCATATTTTCCATCTTCAGAACTTGGCTTTTGCTACCCTCAATATTATCCCTTCTAAGTTTTTCGAGTTCCTGTTCTGCAGTGGTATTGATAAATGCCTCAGATAGCAGATTGTTAGGCTCTTTTGATTATATTCTGCAGTGCATGTGCAAGTGCAAGTGCAAGTGCATGACTCTCTTCCAGTACTTCTAGTGCATGTTAGGCTCAAAAAATGAATTATAGGTATGTTTTAAATTAAATAAATTTTAATGAGTCAAAAGTTGAAAAATGCAAGTTATTTATTGTAACTCCTAATTGACTGTTAAAAATAACTAAATAAGAAAAAAGCAACCTATCAAAATGCATTTGGAAACAACAATTTACTTAAATTTGTTTCACTTCTAATCTTAGCCTAACATGCTGAACGAGCTGAGCTGGATTTCTTTAACCTTTAGTTTATGTAATCAAGTACCAGTGATTCAGGATTGATGAGCATATAGTGTGCCATTGTTCTACTTGCCCTTCATGAGAAATGTCATTGGATTTGATCAAAAATGAATTTTATTTTCTTTCCATAAACACATGAGATTTAGACTTTGGGTATCACTTGAATATTTGTCTACGGCAGATGATCCTACTCTCAGGCAGAGGAAACAAGCTATCAAAGGAGAGAAATCTATTACACTGCAGTCAAAAAGTGAAGCAGTTGATAGGCTACAATTTGTGCCTGTTGCTATTCTTCCATTTGTTCTACACTTGAGCTTCATGGTTGCAACAGCATTTTTTGCCATGCATGTGCAGGTTAGGCTCATTCTTCTTTTACCAGGAACTAATTGTAAATTTGTTTCTTATTGAGCACCTCATGTCGTCAACATTTTTCCCTATCCAATATTGTATTTTTTCTGTTAGAAGACATGGATTTCACCATTTTTATTAAACTGGTTTTCTTGTTCTAAAACTTCACTTTTTTTTTTTCTATGCCATACTGTCTCGGTGTGTAATAACGTGCTTGACAGGTCTCAACACGGTTTTTATCTGCTAGTCCTTCTTTGTTCTGGTTCGCTTCCCATATCGTTGGATCTTCTGGTAGTGGCAAGATATGGGGCCATTTCATATGGGCATATTGTGCAGCTTACATCTTCCTAGGCAGCTTGCTGTTCTCAAACTTCTACCCTTTCACTTAAAACACTTGACAGGAATCTCTTCTTCTCATGCTTTTCGTTGGTTTATATCTACTTCATCCATTCTATCTTTTCCTTGGACCATAAAACATGCCACTTTGGAAGTGTCGAGGACTGATCGCCCTGGAGCATTGGGTTGCACTAGACAAAGGAGTTAAAATGTTATTTTATTAGTGTGTACTCGTCTGATATTGCATATGCAGGAAAGCACATAGCTTTGATGAGCACAAGTGAGACATAAATGACTACAAAAGAACCTCGATTCTTAGTGTTCCATACAGATGTAATACATAGCTAAATACTATTTTTGATTTCGAAGGTTCAATACAATTAAATTTTGTGTAATAACGTGTACAAGTTTTATCTATGTTTTCTTGAAGTTGTGAATAGAAGATTTAAAAAAAATAAATAAATAAATTGTTGGAACGTGAAATTTGATCACTTTTTAATAATTTGCAATAAATGTATTATATTTTTTAAATTAATTTTCAACTCTACATTTTCGTTACGCGTATTAACTTTTCAATCACATATTCAATTAATTTTTATCAAAATTTATTAAACATCTAATTTTTAGCAAAATTAAAGAGGCTAATGTACATGTATGGTACTTATTCAAAAAATGGCAAAACTAATGACAGTTTGCATTAATGAGACAATGACTAGGTTTTCTTGACTAAAAATTTAAGAGTGCATTTGATTCTTTCGAATTCCATGAAAAATGTGATATTCAAAAAACTCAATTTTTACTTTAATTGTTTGATACGAAAGTAAAAATGAAGTTTGCTTTAAATTAAAATCGCTTTAAACTTATTTTTTTGTTAATTTCATGAAAAATGCATTCGGTACTTGAATTTTCATTTTACAACTTACATGAAATTGAAAAGACTTTCCACTTTTACGGATCAAGTGTGTCGGTTTTGAAAAAAACAAACTAAATTTTCCCTAAAAGTGGGCAAAACCTCCTCTTCCATTGAAGATAGCTGCTTAATGGGATTGTACCTTTCCTGTTCCACAGTACCCAAGAGGAAACCCTTCTTGCAGTAGGAGTCCATCCTCCATCTTAAAGTTTCACGATCCCTTCTCTCATCTTTTCAGTCCTGCGTTATATATATGTATACGAATTTTAGATACATATATACGCATACACAGGCTTCAACTCATCTCTTTCAGGTACTCTGTGTGGAAAAGTTTTTTTTTTTTGTTTTTTCTTTTTTTGTTGTTGAAATTGGAAACCCAATGAATTTTTGGGCTCATGGGGATATAGAGTATTTGGAGTCTTAAGCATTCTGCTTTATATGTAACTTTTGGCAGGGAAAGGAAAATAACATTTTTTGATATGATATACATATTAATGAACTTTAAAAAATTGTTATACTCAAGCTCTTAATTCTTTCAAATTTTTAGGGCTATTTGCATTTCAGTACATACTTCATGTGTTTTTACAATCTAAAGACTTCTTAGATATACTCAATGAGCACTTTGTCTTGAATGTTCATGTTAGTGCGGCTGAATCAAAGATTTCAACGCAATATGATACACCATTCAAGCTTTAATATATTTTACCGCAGTGTCAAAACATTTATGTGATCTGAAATTAAGAATAAATAGGTAGTTTCTGTTTCGAAGTTTTTGATCCTTCATTTGCATCTGTTTCTATTTTGATAACCGTAAGTGTGTAATGCTTAGTAAGGTTGATTGTCAGTTCCAGTAATCTTTTACAAAATTGAAGTGACTATCAGGGCTTGCTTGGAGGCCATGATGGGCTCAGAGGTTGAGCATGCTACTGGCCATGTTCAGACTACTGTAACAACTCCATCTGCAGCATCGACAAGCGGCCCAAAGGTTTCTATGTTTTCAAGAAAATCTGGATTTGTTATACCAAAAAACAAGTTGTCAGGCTCATTGGTTCCTGTGTTCCGAGGTGGCAAAAAGGGAGATAGTGATACAGTAAATTTAGAAGGCACTAAACCTGTTCAAAGAAAAACCAAATGGGGTCCTGATCTATCCATGGATACTTCTTTTAGGAAAGGAAGAGCATTGGCATATCAGGTACTTGGACTTTAATATCATTATTCTTCATCTTTAATCAGTTTCTGTCTAAGATTCCCTCACCTCCAAATTTCAACTGCAACTCAAGATATGTATTGTTATATTACTTTATCTTGGTTATGTTGGTTTGAGGATTCACTTATCTAGTAGGAGGAAAAATATGTTGAATGCTCTTATAGTCAATATGTGGAATAATTTATTGCTTGGTACAATTAAAGAATTTCCCTTTTGTGTTGAGTGCAAAAATGTTGGGCGTCTTCTAGTTAATGGTTTGCATCAAATTCGTATGTGAGGGGCCAAATAAGTGATGATATTGCTGCCTTTATGGTATTACAAATTTTGGGCAGACTCGGGTTGTTCAAATAACACAACAGCTGAGTTTGGAAACTGAGGACTCATTATTGGCGTCACAATTTCTGGATAAGAGGTCTTCAACTCATCAGCTCAATAATGATGTGAGTTGACTTTAAGATGCTTCTACTTTGGTCCTTAAACTGTCTTTAACATTCAAAGAACTTACTCTATGATATGTGATTTAGAAATCAGAGTTATTGGAACTTGAAAGGCGTGAAGCTATTGGTATGTACATTGCTGATTGCTCCTTGGATTTTTGTGCTTTCTTTCCTTTATGGTTTTGTGGTGCACTTTATTTTTGTTTGTTTGTCAATTTTCAGGTGAGATACTAAAGTTAAATCCAAGCTTTAAGGCTCCTTCAGATTACAAACCTCTGCTGAAAGAGGCAAATGTTCCGATTCCTGTGAGTGAACATATTTACTAGCATTTAATCATTTTCCCTTTGCTCTCTCTTTCTGATATTATAATTATAATAAAGTATGCAATAGTTGTTAAGGTTTTTTCCTACCCTTGACAAGATTCTGTGGTGTTTACAGAAAATCATGTTTTTTTACAGTAATAACTAATAATCATCTGAATGAAACTCTGGAACTCTCTTTGTAAGTATTTCTTGTCACTGTTTATCCTATGTTTTGTACAAGTTAAGATGATGGCTAACTTAAGAAACACTGAAGTGTATGTAATATATGTCAAATGGAGACAATATACCTGAAGTAGAAATGATGACACTATATCTCAAAGTTGATTTAAGGACAAGAGGAAGGGCAAAAGAATGACTTGATGTTTTAGAAAGGGTATTATGGTTTGGAGTTCAGCTAACAATACTTTTGTGTCCTCGTTGCAGAGATAACAAAACATTTAAAACATCTCGTTATGTAATACATTTTTCATGCCTTTTTATTAGCTCCTACTCTCACTTCAAAATGTTTATTATACAATTGGAGACTCGGAGTCCTATCATCTTTATTTCATTAGCATCGACAAGCTTGAATTTTGTATGGGGGTATTACCCTCATTTTGCAAATTTATAAATGGTTTATAAAGAGGAATAATAGTGGGTCCACAAAATGTGTAGATAATAACGAGTAGTGCTTTTGAATGTGTAGTTGAAATTAATATTTGATTTTGACTAAATTTATAGACCATTTATAAATCTTTACCCAAACTGAGGCTTAGTCATCTCAAGAGCCTCAATAATTCCATCTTTTCAGATTAAAGAGTATCCTGGCTACAATTTTATCAGTTTAGTGTTTGGTTCTGCAAGTGATACTCAAAAGCGACTGGAAAAGGTACATGTCCTTCAGTACTATGGGTTTCAATTCTTGAATTCATAAATACTCAGTAATCAGTACGTGCAATAATATGAACCTAAAAATCAGGAAACAGGAGCAAAGATACGAGTATATGGCACAAGAGCTGATACGATAGGGAAGGTAATGCAGCTTTTAAAAATAATAATTATTTTTTCATTATCTTATTTTGGAATCTTCATTTATTTTTTTATTTTTTATTTTTTTTGGTGTTCCAATAGGCCGAAGCTATGCGTAGCATCCTCTTTCCAAAATTTCCTACACATTAGACGTGGCTATCTGATTCCTTAACCACTAGGCCAACCTTTTGGTCTCATCTTTCATCAGACCATACATAATAAAGAACTTCAATTGCTTGCTCAAACTGTAAACCAAACTTTTTGGAACCTTTTGATGTATATACATTTTTAGCTGTGTACAACACACTTATTTCGTTCATCTGCTGTTATGTTGGTTCAGGCGGTTCAAATGCTATTTCCGTATGTAGCATCATATTCAAGCTGATTTAATTTTCTTATCACGTCAATTTCAGGTTGAAGTTACTTCTATCGATGGGAAGGAAACACACGGTGCTTATGAGGAGTTGTATATTCATGTATCAGCTGACACATATGAGAAAGTTGATGCTGCAGTGTCTTTGATCGAGCTATTAGTCAACCCAGTTTCAGTATGTTCGAATGCTATAAACACCAAAATATATATGTTTATGCTTGTTCAGTTCTAGCTCTTTGCTTTGCATTTTTCTGCTAATTAATTCAACTAGTTTTGCTTTGTTTTAGATGAATCTGGCTCCTGTTTCTGAAACATCCACAACAGCTTCTAGTGATAATAAATCTGATCCTTCGACTGAAGGCACACCTAGCTCCTACATGCCACCTGCAATAATGAACCAAGGAGTGGTGGGATCTGTACCTGCTCCCATGCAAGGCCACTTTCCGCAATATCCACAGCCATGGTTTCCTGCAGTTCCAACTCAGATTCCAATACATCCACGGTCTACACTAGTTTCTTCTGCACCTTTACAAAATAACATAGCCCAAATATCTTCACCTTTCAATCCCTTAAATATGCCTTCACTGTTTGGTCCTCGACCAGTTTTGGCATCAAGTTTTGGTCGAGTCCTTCAAAATCTCTCTCTCATTCCTTCCAGACCACAAGTACCCCATGTTTTACAGCCACCATACACGCATCAGGCACACCCTTCTGGTCAAATTGGCATTCCAAGAAATCCTCCCATGTCAAGTTTACAGTTAACAACTGCTCTACCAACTCCAACAGGGGCTCACCAAATGGTGAGACCAGTCATGAGCAGTTCAGCATCTCAAGATGAAAACATGTTGCCAATTGCTCCATCAACTGTTCCCTTTCAAAGACAGCATGTGGCTTCACATCCCATGGTTGTGTCCAGGGCTCCACAGGTGAATATATCAACTATACCCTTTGCAGTGAAATCTTCAACACCAACTCTTTCCCAACATGGGAATGCAAATTATGTTTCTGGATCTGTCCCAAATTTTGAGACAACAAAACCCCTCTCTCTAGCTGTACCAAGACCACAGCAACCCAATTCCAGTGACTTCACTTTTCAGCCTCGGGGGCCTCAAAATCTAGCTTCTCAGCCAGGTATTCAACCTGCACTCCAGATGATGACACTCCCAAATGAAACGATATGGGCGCCTCTAACACCTCAGTCTCCATTGATCCGGCCATTAGTGCATAACTCGAATAATCCTGTTCAGGGTTTCCCAAGACTTCTGGTCAACCATCCAATAAGTCAACCAAGACCGAAAATGCCTATGAACTTTGCCGGAAGTCCCACTGCTCCTCCCGTTCCACTTAGGCATCCAAGATTTCCTTCTCCCAGTTCCATTTCACCTTCTACAATCCCTCAAACACCTAGAAACTTCAATCCTGCTAATCCAATTGTCAATTCTGTTGGTCCATTTCCTCCCAGAGCAGGAAACCCAATGCACCATCAGCAAAATTATCCATCTGGAGCAACTCGGCCACAAAGATTTATGGCTCCACATCAACATTTTAGTAACAATCCTGGTCGACCACATTTTGGAGCGCAGCAAACATATGATCCCTTCTCACCAACTTCAGTTTCTTTCAACCCACCTATGGGCAGTGGAACAGCCAAACTGCAACAGGGGAGTGATCCAGAATACGAGGACCTGATGGCGTCTGTGGGAGTTAAATGATTTACAAACAGTTGCACTTTAGTTTAAACTTAGAGATTTGGTAGTAAAACTGACTGTTTTTTTCCAGTCCTTTAGGTTCTTTTGTCCCGTCTTAGTGTATCACATGAGATAATTTATCATCTTTGCTTTTTTCTACTAATTGTTGAGTGTATGTTGACATTCACTCTGTAGAGAATGAAGGACACAGTACACCTGTCAGAATGATGTTTTTGACGCAGCGTGTATGGGCTGCTATATATACTATGAAGTAGTTGAATACATTTCTTATAATTATGACGTGTGTAAATCATGATTCTTTTGCCGTCAGTGTAGTACCAATGTATGGTTTCTTAAATTTCACTTGTCAATTAGACGTCAATGCAGTTGAGACAATCCGTCAACAAATTATGTTGGTTCTTGAAATTTCATTTGTCGATGCATGTAAAATTTTAGCTCATATGAAATCGTATTTGTGCAAGCAAGCAAATTCAAGTTCTTAAAGAGGTTAAAACTCTTGGATCATTTGATGCGTTGAGGATTTCCATTATGGCCTCGTACAAATCCCTTTTGCAAGAAAATAAGTGACTCGTTTAATGGGAAACTTTGCAATTCAAACAAGAAAATGTCTGATAAAGCAACATTTGATAGATGCGCAGATACTTCAAATTTGGACATCCAAAAAAAGTTTCGTGCAACAAAGTTCCACTCATGGTAAATTGGTAATATGTACATGTGATCATCATACATATAGCAGCCGTTCAAATCGAATTTAAACAGAAGGACCTGATCTGAGCACCCTTTCAAGTTTCTCAGCCTTTGCATAATCGTTGTCACTAAGAGGACCGGCAGGAAAAGGTGAGATTTCGACTATCAAGTGTGGTGTTGGGAGCTCGTCGAACAAAGCTCTTACATTGTTACAACATACACTTTCTCCATGAGCATTTTCCCTCCTAATTTGACAGCCCTAGAAAAATAATATAAAGTTTGTCAGTAGTTTTTTCAAATTATCTGTAGAAGAGAACATGAAAAAAGGAAAGAGCAAAAAGAGTGAAACATTGATGGCAAATTTTTAAGGGAGAACTAAATAGCAAAATAAGTTAAAATCTCGTTTATTATTCTGTATTTAATGCTTTCAGTATCACGTACCAAACATGCAATGAACTATTAGTATTACCTTGTGGGACGTGGCATCTCTAAAGTGATCGTCATCCGAGAGTAAAGAAGCAATGGATTTTAGAAGTCGCCTCCCTTCGGACTTGGAGGGGACCCTGTAGTTGCGCCTAAGGGTACCCTTTGTTGTCGGATGCCATTTGCTCACAAGTTTTCTTCTTTCGGCAGCATCCTTTTCTGTTTAAACAGGATAATTTCAAACATGAGGATCCGGAGCCTCGCCTAAACAAATCCACACATTTATGATCAATAAGTCTGTGTGTTAAATGAATTGACTGCACAAACTTCTGATTTAAAATTTGCCTTACCTATTTCACAGAAATGGATCTAGAAGCAAATAACCTAGTACACTTTACTGTCAAGGAGAATCTGTAAGGCGAAATAGTGGCATTTGCTTATTGTCGTTGGAGATGAAACATTTGACTAAACACAATAGCGAACAATTATCAACCCACAACAGTGGTATTATTTCCAACTGGATCGCAACTTGTGCATATACTATCTTGTACCCAAACTTTAACCCATCTAGTAGAACTAAGCTTTGTTTCCCTCCCCAAAGATTTTTTTTCCATCCAGTGCCAGTATCAAAGTAAAACCAAACCAATGAAATCAACCTAAAATTGCAAGGAATGAAGTAATTTTGAAAGGGTTTAAGGCTTTGGATATGGCTTTTGGTAGAGCAGATGTGAAGAAGAATGACCATGTAGCGGAAATAAACCTTTGTTAAGTAGATTTGACATGACTAATTCTGGTCGGTGAGAGACAGGTACCATTCTTGGAGACCACAGCTTCCCTTGGGCCGCCTCTTGAATTTACAGCACAATAACTCTCATGACACGAAATAAAAAATCTTTACAATGTTAATATGTGTACCAACCTGATAAAAGGTATTAATCGTCATGCTCTAACGCAATTCTCTTCCATGATGATAACCAACAAGCATGAAAGAATAAATTGTTCTTTTTTATGAACATGGATATATAAAACATAAGACCAAATACTGCTTTTAAATCCAGCCAAGCATAATTATAGAAACGCATATATCCCGCTTCAAATGTTGCTTTATCAGAAGGCAAGTCATACACAAATCAAAGAGTCCATTAAGCATTACACAACTGTTTCTTGAGCCTTTAAAGAAGATTTGAACCAAGTAAACAAAAATACAGGTATAGACTATAGAGAACAACATGATATTATTGCAAAGTAAAAGAAATCTTCAACCTTGAGCCAATGTGCCATGAAAATCTGACTTAAAAGAGCTTATAAAATATGATCTAGGCCCTTAATACTGGCCTGCTACTACTCAACTTGTTTCAGTAAGATTGAGGCTGAAAACTTGAGCATTGTTCTCCAAAGAGGAAACTGCACGTTTTAAAAGCACGTGCTTTTTGTTTCTTAGATTATATTCAATTTTTCAAAGCTAAAATTCCCAATTCATGATTTTTACAATTTTGAGAACATGTTTGGTATGCAGTATTAAAGAGGATTAGTCTCTACAACAAACAATCCTTTTCTTCCTTGATCTGAATTCGTATCGAAATACTTTGATGAAACTCCTTGCCCCATATTCCCTCTCCAAACTTGTGAAACTTTGAGGAAAATAAAGATGGTATAGTTAATATCACTACTCATATAAGATCAAATAAATAAATAAATAAATAATGAAACAAATTCATAGGATTTCAAGAAAACCCTACGGACCCGGTCCACTCTGTAACTCCTCAATCCACCTAGAGAAACCAAAATCCTCAGCTCCACTCTCCAAATCTACCACGAAAAAACAACAAAAAATGAAGGAAAACCATTAACCCACATAGGCATATACAAGAACAAATTAAGAAAAATCTAGAATTTTAGTTCTACTGAAACATATGGGTACAGATTAAAAACCTGAGACGATTGGGTTAGAAGGAGATCCAGCAAGACCAGCCTTCAAGAGAGCATAGAAAATGCAAATCCTGCCCGCCCACATGACGGGGGTCTCGAGCAAAGTGGCTTTAGTGGATGTAACATTGTTGAGTGAACTCTTTCTTGTTTTAATGAACCTCCAATCAAGAGATTCAAGACTTGGTAAAAAAAGTGATTTTTGTAAGAAACTAGCAGATTTTTGGGTTGGATTCTTGGAATAACAGTAGCAGTGATTGTGGGGATGGATTAGTGATGAAAAGATAGCGGTGGTCTGTAGAAGCATCGCTGAGAGGTTCACCACAAAAAATGGTAGAATTTTACTGAATTCTTCTAAGTTGTGTTTTGACTTTCGTTTACGTGTTACAGCTCTCAATGGAACAATAGAAACTGCACTGATACGATGTCGTGTCTTGAATAAATGAAAAGACTGAATATGTTTGAGCCACGTTATTTTATAAAAATATATTTTAAAATAGTAGATTGACGAAAAATGTGTAGTTAGAAAAGAAAGAAAAATTCTTGATGTGATGGAAAATACTATTTTATTAAAAAATATGTGATTGAAAATGAATAGAAAAATAAAAATAAAAATTTTAATGTGTACCAAACATGAGCACACTATATCTTCTTCCTTTATGTGATTCAAA
>CAIGRE010213175.1:0-13033 GCA_903798275.1 Fraxinus angustifolia subsp. syriaca
TTGACTCGAGTAATTAAGTTCGAGGGGTTTCTTATAACTTGATGCCCTATGGTCAACTGACTTGGAGTTATCGGCCCCATACTTATTACATGAGTCATCTTAGTCGCTTAATGAAGAAGATTTTGTACATAAGATGTAATCATAGAGAAAATGATATGATAAAAAAAATAAAAAAAAATAATAAAATTGTATATATGCTCAAACTTAAGGATAGAAAAGAACAATATACATGAAAATGAGCTTCAGTTTAAGGTCCTAATAATCGTATGGATTTGAATTTCATTAGTAAGGAAAAAAACTTATTTAACAATGATGTTCGCATGTCATTTCTCACAAACTAAAGAGTTGGAGTTGTATTCACTAGAAAATAGTGGCATTTATCACTCGTGAGTCTCTTATACACTTTACTGCTTTTGAAACTTATTTGAGTACGTGAGAATTTTTTTTATTAATAATGCAATACTTGTGAACATATGTATCTTAGAGTTCATATGTATGTCAGAGGCTCAATTTTAAACAAAATAACAAAGGGCTATTTTTCAAAATTTTCAAAAACTTAGTACTATTTATGTCAAAAACAATTTGCCAACTTATCACTGAGTATCGCTAGAGCGATAAAAGTGGAGGCTATCTCGCTTGAGCGACAACCAGCCTTTTTGCATTTTAACGTTTTTTCCAATTGGCTGAATTTTCTTCATTTCTTTCTCGATTTCTCTTATCAAATCTTCACACCCATTTCAAAATGTACAATAAGTTGGCATTGAACATCAAGACTCGATTATCTAGTTGCATTTCCTCACAATTTCTTCAATTTTCCCCAAATTTTCAAGGTGTAGATCGAAAACCCTAGTTTTTCACATTTTCGCTTTTTTTGGGCTTTTGATATTCTTGCTTAAATATAATCATTTACACATTCCATATTTTTTCATCTCATATTGCATTATTTGAGTGGAATTTTTTGATTTTTGAATGGTTTGAGCAAGCATGTAGCGTTTTTGTTCGAATTTTTGGGTATTTTTGTTGATTGAGGCTTCAGTTTTGTTAAAGTTTA
Organism: Fraxinus angustifolia subsp. syriaca; assembly: GCA_903798275.1. Lineage (NCBI taxonomy): Eukaryota > Viridiplantae > Streptophyta > Magnoliopsida > Lamiales > Oleaceae > Fraxinus > Fraxinus angustifolia. The sequence goes on from CAIGRE010213175.1 coordinate 1,052, forward strand.
GGATGTTTTAGACATTGGCTTGTGATTGTGTTGAATGTTGTGTTTTTTCTTGGTTGAAGTGGGGTTTGGGTGTTGTGGATTGCACACGCACGTCTAGTGTTAGATAGATAGCTTTATTAAGTTTTTCCTCTTTTAATAGCATGGTGTTGCTTGACGAATTCAAATATGTATCATTAGTTTTCATTTTTGGCAAACTGGTTTGGTTTTGGTAATGCCATCCTATCACACCTGGTTGCACTCTGTCACGACACTGTGTTATGATGTCATTGCATCATGTCAGACTTGCATCTCGACACCACAACACCTTTACCTGCATTCATGCATCACATGTATATCTTTCATTTGTTAGCTCTGTGATGTGTGTAGTTTCATTAGTCCAATCTATTGATCGGTTGTCTTGCTCCCTTATCACAGATGTTGCTAGAATCGGTTGCGTCCACCTCATATAGTCGGTCTAGCTTTATTTCTATTGTTGCCCAAGATACCTTTGGGTCGATATTTTCTTTTAGACCAGCTTTAGTGGAGCGATAGGTAATCGTGCCTGATCTTTCTTTTGACCCCACTGCCATTTTCACTTATAGGGGTTGGGAACCTTTACTCGTTGAGTTAACATCTCCTCCTAATCTACTTGTTCAAGAGTTCTACGCTAATATTCACGACGTTATTAGATTGACTTTTAGGATGCTTTTTAGGGAAAAGACGATTAAGATCACTCTCGATATCATTTCTAGTTTAGTTTATATTCCTTGGGTCGTTTACCCTTTTATTTCCTTATTTATCCGTTGACACCTCCCGGCAGACTCACTTGTCCGCTCAACTGTATTTAACAGTCTCTTGGGAGGGGACGAGCCTACATCGATCCGAACTAGATCTCTTCCTATTGATTGCCTATTCTGTTGTGCATTATGTGCACGAATTTATGACCTGTGTCACATACTTCTTCATTGCCTATGGAGAATGCTCGGTTGATGTACGCCTTATTACATGGCGAATCTATTGATCTACCATCATTCATTTGCCATCAAGTTTTATGCGCTTTTCGAGTCACAGAAACAAGGATGGGGCTTCTTTGTGCTTGGGTTATTTATCACTTTGTGAGCATGCTTGGGTTAGTTTCTCAGAGGGGGTTCCACGGTCGATTGACCATACTACTATTTCTTAGAGTAGGTCTCATACTTCTTCTAAGCTTTCTGAGCCAATTGATCCGACTGTGCCAGTTGATCCTACTGATGACCTCATTTCTTTTGATCCCTTGGATCCGTGCTGATACTTCTGCTCCACCATCTTCTGATAGTCCTTCTACGTCTACTTTTGCTCCTCATCCTACTGATACCGTGCCTCCACCTGCCTCTGCTCCCGTAGATCCATCGGTTGCACTGATGGGGCAAATGTTTGTAATGATCGAGCAGAGATTACTCAGTTGAGAGCCACTACTGATTCCCACATTGCAGAGTTTGCTACCTTACACGGGGCAGTCGGCTATCTTTAGTGAGGTTTGCGTTGGATTCGTCGACAATGGGATGACGGTGCAGCTTCTGATGATGCTGCTTAGTTGCTAGGTTGTCCCTTGTCATTTGTGACAAAAAGGGAGAGTAGTAGCTAGGTGGTTAACTAATATTATTATTAATTATTTTGATGTGCTTAATTTTTTTTTGATTTGGAGGTAAATGATATTTTTGTTTTAGTTAGATTAAGTTTTGATATTTAGTGATATCAATGTTTGTTTGGTATGTTGGTTTACGTTGATATTGCATCTTAATTTATCTGGTATAACTTATGATTAATTGTTTGAATTATGTTTATTCATATTACTGTTTCAAGTATTTTTACACTGAGTATTTGAGTTATCTATTTCAAGAAATAGATTAGACAAATGAAAAGCACATTTCAACCAAGACAGTTGGTGTTGGGAGTATTAGTTGTTTTGTGTTTGTATTTTTACTATCTTAACTTTATATTTGTAGTTTTGTCACAAAATATCAAATGGGGAGCTTGTTAGGTTTTAATGTAATAGGTGTAAACAAAAATGACTAGATTTAATATGATGTAAAAGTCAATGAGTAAGTTGAAGATATTATAAGTTGAGTTGTATTAGGTTTAGGTTCGATGATGGAAAAAGGAAAAAATAGCACTGCAGTTTTGCTATACTGTCGCCATGACTTTGCTCGAGCAGCAGAAACTGAAACATCGTCGCTCACATGCCACATTGCCCTCACTCGAGTGATAACATGTCGCTTGTCTGTCTCGCTAAGCTCTCGCTTGTGCAACAGTGTCATCCGGAAAGTTTTAATTCACGCCCATTCAATCCTAAACCTACTGTATAAATACCAACATGACTCTGAAAGACTTTTTTCCGAAGGTTGAACATCGAGAGAATACATACTATATCAAATTCATCCATTTCTTTCAACCTTTATTGTTCGATTTGTTATTGATGGTGAAAACATTAAATTCACTTAATCCAAATATCAAACTACTTATTTTATAAACATCTGACAGAGTTCCTATTGTTGTTGAACAATGCGGAGTTTTTCGTTAATCCATAGGAGATAGAAAAATTCAGAAAGTCGGTAGTTTGTGCAAGAGCACACAATCCAGGAGGGTTTTGAAAATTGCAATTGGAGTTGGTACAGGGGCACGCAATCTAGGATTGCTGTGGGATTTATAGTCAGAAGGTCAAAAAGTACTGGTGGTAGTCATGTCTGATGGACTGTAAGTTTAAATTCGTTTATAGTGGATTTTTACTACCACAGTGCCCGAAGTTTTTATCCAACTGGGGTTTCTCCGTAATCATTCTATGTGTTATTTATTATTTTCATATAATTGCGGTGGTTCATCATAGGGAAAATGGATTGATTGATTAACCATCTAAAAATAATTAAGTGACTTGTTGCTATTTAATTATTCGATTTTAATTCCACATAATCACATATTCACCCCATCTATGTGTAATTTGGATCGAATCTAGTAATTTCAATCTCATTTAAAAACTTTAGCTATTAGAGTTGGACAAAATATAAACACCTCCATTTAACGTATGTCTGGATATGCATCCTTTAGTGAATACCATGTTTATAATTTATCAAAAGTCGGACACGTGAATACTTTTCATAAACTAAATAATTGGTAAAAGATGAAACCATGTCTTTTTCCTTGCTGAATTTTATGAGGCCTAGGGCCATGCTAAGTCTAGCTATTAACTTCATTGGCCGGATTGTTTCATGTTCAAAAGCTATATAGATTTAAAAAGAATAAAAAAAGGCATTTTATATGTTAGGACTTTGAGGAGGTGATATATCGTAAAAAGAAAAAATAAGATTAAAAAGAAAATAAGAAAGAAGATGAATTGATAGAGGAACATAATACTTTTATTAACAACCAATGGAGAGAATACAATTTATGCAATATTCTACTTTTTAAAGTCTAACAAACTGAATGAAAGAGTCCACTATTTGTAGGGGAACCGTCCAAAACCCTAAAACATGGTAATTAGGTCAAAAAATTGTGTAAAATCGAAAAATAAGAAAAAATATTCGCGGCTCATTGCACGAGCGAAGCTCGGGCGAGAGCCTGTCACTCAAGCGAAGGCTTATCGACAAGTGGGCAACAGCTCCACTATTCCAATTTTGCTCATCTCGCTCGAGCGGGAATAGAGCATCCGTCCAGCGCCGTCAATCTGTCATTTTCCTTCATATTTTGACATTTTCAAGCCCAATACTCCAAAACACAAAGCCCTAAACTCAATTTGAACTGGATTTGGGTTACAAAACCCAACAATCTCCACATTGACACAAATTCTGGTGCAACGAACGAAGCTCCAAAATTTCTCCACCTGGAAAAATAAGTCCTACTGCAGCGAAACACACTGAACTCTTCAAACTGGACCAAATCTCCCCAACACTCAAAAAATACTCTTCCACTTGCACCATAACCAAATACGGACACAAATGAACCAAACCCCCAGATTCCCAAAATTCACAATGAATTCAAAATTTACCAAACATGGTCGAAACATACCCGCGACAGAATCTCTACTAAATGCTTTAACTGAAGGCCCCTGCCTGGACTTATCACCTTCAACAATTCCAAAAGCATACACATCCACATCATCATCCCCATACCTATTTCCAATGGAACCGCAGACTGTGGTGGCAAAGCGAAATAACCCATATCTCCTAAACTCGAAATAGTATTCTTCAAAATGGACCTAGAGCCACTTTCCAACGGTACTGTACAAAACTATATTTCCACCACGGTACCAAACCTATACTGATATTTCTTCACTGATTCAGCCAGACCTTGCAAGATGTATAACTGGAATTTTCTTCGCCCCTCCAATACAACACAGACACCCTTTCCAAACCTTCAGGACTCCACCTGCACCAAAGAACGTGTACCATCTTGAATCAAAAGTACTCAGTGAGATGATGTTCTTCTTCAAGTCTGGAACATGTCGAACCTGACTAAGTGTCCTGATTGTTCCATCCACTAACTTCAATCTGACTCTCCCAATAATAGCTAATTAACAAGATTCGTTGTTTCCTATGATAATAGCACCTTGCATCATTCTTTCATATGATTCAAACAGATCCTAATTGGGACTCATATGAAATGCACAAACTGTATCCAAAACCCACTCCTCGTCAGGCTTGGATTCTATGTCAAAAATCATCAAAAGATCTCATTTACTTACATAGTTCTCTGCAATGTCAGCTTCACCTGAAGTCTCTAATTGCCTTCCACGATTTGCAGCTAAATTACCCTTACCCTGCAACTTTTCACAATCCTTCTTGATGTGTCCTTTCTTCTTGTAGTAAAAGTAGACCCAATTGCTGAAATCCACTCTCAACTTGCCCTTTCGTTGATCACCACAAACCACAAGAGCTTCATCATCTCTGGAACCAGCTCCAACTAGATGCTTTAGCTTCTCATTTGAGAACAAAGCATTATATGCTTCTTGAATGGTGAGTGTGTCATGATTGTACTGAATCGTGTCCCTAAACGACCAAAATGAACTAGGAAGCGATCACAACATGATTAAGGGCAAGTCTTCTTTATCATATTTTACCTCTAACGTCTCCAGATCAACGACAATCTCCTTAAACACGATCAGATGATCTTCCAGTGATTTACCTTCTGCCATGCGATGAGAATAAAGCCTCTGTTTCAAATACAATTTGCTGGTCAGACTTTTGGTCATGGACAATTGCTCCAGTTTTAACCACAATGCAGCTGCTGTCTTTTCCTTCAAGACGTCTTGAAGAATGTTGTTAGATAGATGAAGATGAATATACGAAAGTGCCTTACGATCATTCCATTGCTTCTCCTCTGTTGTCTAAGTTGTGAACATCTTATTAAATCCAAACAAAGCATAATCCAAATTCATCTGCGCCAATATAACTCTCATCTTAACTTGCCACAACGAAAATCTTGTACGCGATCCAATAGCAGAATGTTATACTTCATCGAAGCCATCGATAACAAAAACACCTTGAACGAATCAAATCATTGCTCTACGGAACTGTTGAACCTTAGCTCTGATACCACTTGTTAGGAATTTGAGGAGGCGATATGGCGCAATGTGAAGTATAGATCGTATAAAGAAAAAATATTAAAAAGAAAACAAGCAAGAAGATGAATTGACAGAGGACATAATACTTTTATTAACAACCAATGGAGAGATAATACAATTTATGCAATATTATGCTTTTTAAAGTCTGATAAACTGAATGAAAGAGTCCACTATTTGTAGGGGAATCGTCCAAAATCCCAAAACATGGTAAATAGGTCAAAAAATCCTGTAAAACCGAAAAATAAGGAAACAAATTCGTGGCTCGTCGCACAAGTGAAGCTCGGGCAAGAGCCTATCGTCGAACGAATGCTTAACGATAGGCGGGCGATAGCTCCATTGTTCCAATTTTGCTCCTCTCGCTCGAGCGGAAGTCGAGAGTCAGTCCAGCCCCGTCAATCTGTCATTTTTTCCTTCTTGGACTGTATTTTGACATCTTCAAACCCAATACTCCAAAACGTGAAGCCCTATACTCAATTTGGACCGAATTTAGGTCACAAAATCCAACATTATATGTATATTTGGATTACGGTAAAGCACAAAACGGCTCAATACATGGACAAGAAATTTTATAGGTGTTCATGGATTGAAATTTTAATTTTTTACAAAGATGTTTTCTATTTCAAGGAAAAGTTTAGGTTTATTCGGAAAGATCAGTTTCAAGTTTTGATTAATCTGTTAATGATTTATTTTTTTCAAAAAATTTGTTTTATTTCTGATAAAAAAAAATGGTGTGGCCGCTACATGGGTTCTACTAAGCCTAGTTCCAGTAGCGTCGGAGCTGGCCCGACTTGGTCCATTTTCACTCCTAACTACTACAATGCAATTGTGTTTTATAATAATTTTGTACACACACTACTGGTCGTGATAATTGATAATGCTGGGGACTCGAATAGGGCAAAAATATTTAAAGCGAAACGGAATAAATAGGGTTATTTTTGAAGTGCTTGTGCAGTACAATACTTCAAATTCTGCAATAAATTGCATTAATAAGTGTACTTGTTAATGAAGACATTGAAGAGGACAACTTGTTCACTATCGATGAATTAAAGCCATAAATACTCTCCAATAGCAACAGCACGAGACCCATTTGTAAAATATCCCAAAGCAAAAATTGAAATGAGCTTTTTCAATATAACAATTCACTCATTCCAACTCTTTTTTTACAAGTGGGCATAATTTCTTTCATTGAGGAATCTTTTATTTTCTATGGAAGATTCTTTTTCGCCTTATAATGTTCCATGTGTCGAGCAATTGCTTTCGAAACCAATTTCATAGTAACAATCATATGGAAGTTGAACATTGTTATCGATGAATTTTTTTTTTTTTTTTTTAAAGAAGGAGATTTTTTTTTATTTGCAAAATCAAAAGATTTTTAAGCATTGAGATTCCATCAAGGTCAACCTCATAAGATAAATAGTCAGTTTCCTTATTATCTCAATATTGATCGATGTAGGATACCCTAAACAGTCTCATTTAAAGTGATGGTTCCTTTGAAAATGTCAATCTTAGTATCCATATGCTCATTTGAGCTTTTTTTGATGAATCGAATTGTTTGAACGTATTTTAATGGAAAGTAGAATAAGCCTATATTTGGCTCGTGTTTATAAATAAGAATGCAAGAAATTCGAAGGAAGCTAGTGGAGGAGAAAATTGTTCAATTTTTGAAATTAAAATATTTGTTTTTCTCTGAAATCATTTGGGGATATGATATTATGCAAAACGCCAGATATTTCAAGTCGTCATAATATTTGGTTAAGGGTTGTGCTACTTGCACAAGGCAACATTCTCCCCACCTATCACAAGAGGCCAGCTGGCCCATGGCTTATTGTTTGGTTAAAATTATGAAATTAATAAAATAATGTATTTGTGGTTATTCTCTTAAATTAAAATTGAGTTTAGGATTTAGGCAATCAAGCATTGGCCCATAAAGATAGGATTGGGCCCTGGAAATAACTTGTGTGAAATTATGATTTTAAGGCTCAAAATATTGTATCATTTGAAAATATTGCAAAAAAAACTTTATTTGGAAAAAAAAAATGTAATTTGTGATAAAAAAAAATAAAAAAAATTAGTATAAGTAAAATAAAAATAAAAAATCAAATACTTGTTTACTTTTTTTGTTAAAAAGTCACATGATATCTCCATATCATGATAAACGCAAAACTAGATACTCTTCATATAAAAAACACCATGTTATAGTTTGTAGTGAAAAGTTTACCTCACATAGTAACTATTTTATGGAACTCATGTTTACAGTGAATAGTTGTTATTGTCCACCATGAACGGTAGGGTTGGATAAAACTTTCGAACCGAATCGGATCAAACCGTACCGAATCAAGCGGTTTTTCATAAGTTAAATATCCGAACGGGTATCCGAATTGAGAATCGATGTGTTTGAGTCGATTCTCCGTCGGTTCTCGGTTCTTGACCAAGAACCGAAAAATCGAATCTAAATAATTTTTAAAATTTTTTAAAATAAATTAGCAAATTAATTAAACAAACCAGTCACTCAAGCCAAATTAGTTTTTGTTAGTCCAACATTTGGGCATTATCCTTAAATTTATTTTTTGTTAGCCCAAGCTGAACAACATTTGAGCCCTATCCTTCCCCTTCCAATTTCATTTCGTAAGCAACATGACGCTCATTCCCGTATAAAACCAAGTCATTCGATAATCTTAAAACCTAAATCCCCATTCCTAAAAGTTACAAATGAAAATGTCATTAGATATATTTATGTAGTGTTGTTGTAAATGTTAAAAAATTTAATTATGGTACGGAACCGAACAGAACCGAACCGAACCGAATCCGAACAGTTCCGTAATTAAATTTGGATCCGACGATTACATTTATTAAATACCCGAAAGTTTTGGGGTCGGAACCGAACTGATCCATGTCCAACCCTAATGAACAATACATTTCAATTTGGTTGGAGTATATATCCTTAACATTATAAAATTTATAAATTTTAGTCTAGCGTTCTACAACGAGGGAAGAGTGTTAAATAACCCCATCAGGGAGTGAAATAAACCATAAACTGTAAGCTCCCAAAAAATGGGAGGAGCCAGGTCTCTTACCACATTCCTGTTAAAGGAATAAGCCGCCAACTCGTAGACAATGACTTGATTAAGGGAGAGAGCTATAGCGAAAGAGCGTATTGAAGCAAAAATACTTCCGAAAACCCTTTCCATTTTGTTGTGTTTTGTTGAATTATATGCTAATTATTTGTGCTGAGGTTACATCGTTAAATTTTTCTTTTCTTTTTGTCATTTCTAATAAAAGGTTACATATCGTGTAATATTTTATCTTTTGTGACATTATTCATTTGTTTTCATTTACTTTTTTGTTGGAAGAAAGAGTTATTATTTCAACACCAAAGGATTTAATATGAAAATTTAACACAAAGACTTATTATATGTCATCTTTTGATTTCTATTTTTATTATTTGGTATTAAGTGTTACATGCTATGTAATTTGGTAATCAGATGTATTATTTTTGACTTATAGGGTTACATGCTGTATTATTTTCTTTCTTTTTGTTTGTGTTATATTAGAATTGAAGTTATATGCTGTGTTAATTAATTAATTTTATTTTTTATTTTTTATTTTTGTGTGTTGAACAAGTTTAATTAATCTCATGTTCATAGATTACAAAATTCTGAGCGAGCTTAACTTTGTGTAAAAAAGTATTTTTGTTTTATTAGCTATATCCCATTAAAAAAGTTATTTTCAACCTAAAGGTTCGTTTGATTGCAAATGTGTTTGATTGATATAATTTTTCACTTGAAAGATGTTGAAAGTTTGATGTCCGTTTGACGGAAAATTGTTCATTAAAGTGATAATTTTTTAGCATTGTGTCTANTCTAGATTTTCTTCAAATTGCAAATTTTTTTTATTTTTTTTTTAAATTACCATACCGAATATCATTCATTTGGTTTTGTTTTGCATGAAAATTGTCAATAAACGTGATAAATTTGTTTACCAGTGTCTAGAATTTGTTTTCATTACTAAAAAAAAAAACCTACTAAAACAAATGGAAAATCAATTCTTCCACAACCTAGAAAGGAGGCACGTGAGGAGAGATGGAGGAAAACATTTTTCGGATAAAATTTTTGCTGTCAAACGGTGCAAAAGGTGGAAAATGGAAAAAAAAAATCTCCAACTTCGTAGGAAAATCTTGGTTGTCAATCAAGGCCTTAGTATGTATCTGCAAATGGCATATATGATAATATTACATTTCAATTGAATAAGAGATAGTTCAATATAAATGATACACTAGATAAGTTGTACATTGTGTACTACATTGCTTGGATTATATATCCAAAGTCATAAAAAACATAAAAGCCCCGCTGAAGGTTTAAAAATATCCAAAGTCATCAAAGTTAATATTAAGAAAACATAAATTTCATATAAAGATTGTGTAAATCATGCAGGACCCTTTTTGTTTAATTTTTACAAAATTCTTTTTAGGGATGACAAAAAAATCAATTCAACCCGATATCAATGGAGCCCCGCCCCATTCTCACATAACTGGGTAAACGGGACGGGGGCAGGGGTCATTACCCTGAAGTGGGTACGGGGCGGGTACAAGAAATATAGTTCCCACCTCGTTTAAAGTTAATTTCTAATTTAAGTTTTTTACCGAACAAAAATAATAAATTTATCATTATTTTAAAGAGAACATAAGTTATTTTTAATAATTTAGTAAATAATTAATAATATTTATTAATTAAAGACATAACATATAAATGGAAAAAATAAAATAAATAAAAATAAAAAATAAATGCCGCCCCGCCCCGATTCCACTTTAACCTGTCCCGTCCCACTTTAACTCGGTATGGAGATGAGATAAGGTAACAAAAATATTCGACGGGACAAGGGTGAGAATGAGCGACCCGTCCCATACCCATCTCGTTGTCATCCCTAATTTTTTTTGGTGCATCTTGTGGCAAATATTAAGTGGAGGAATTTGTTTATACACGTCATTTTGGTTATTATTTGACAAATTTGGGCAGTATACTTTCGTTATATTAAGGAAATTTGATTAGTATTATCATAAAGGTCATATGTCATCTTACATTCTTCCTTGATTTAACTTTTGTGGCAAAAGTATAGGGGAAGAGTTCCCACAAAATGTGCGCAATGAAAGCAACATAAATGAAAACAAATGAGTACATGCATAAATATCAGTATCTTACAAAAATATTGTGATGTTACTGTTGGAATTTGATTTAAAGACTGAAAAATTTAGTTAAATATAAAACTTAAAAAGTAAATTTTTGTCAATTTTGATTGAATATCTGGACTTGATTCGATAATCAAATTATAAATATATATTGACTAACGTGTTCTACTCGTTGAGTATATCGTTGTAGTATACTTGGAATCTCAAAATCAATTTCAGATGGATGAGAAATTACAGTCCAAAGTCGGAAAGAAAAGAGGGAAAAACTGGCGGGAAATTTGCCTAAATCCACTGCTCACCTAGCGCTCGAGTAGAGAGACCATCGCTCTATGTTGAACAGGTGTCACTGGTGCTGGAGCAAGAGATTAGCGACGGGCTAGCGACAGCAAGAAATGCTTCCCTTCATAAAGGTTGCTAAGTTTTTGGGCGTTACTCTTCAATTACATCATCTCCACTTCTATAAATTGGAACCTTTTGACGTCAATTATGCATTTCATATCATCTGCATTGATCATTACATCAAAGTCTCTTGCAAAATTTTATAAAAATCATTCTAAAATTATTTTCTTGTATAGGGAAAAATTTCGTTCGAGTTAGCTGTTACTTGTGATTTGAAGTGTTTCTACCACAAGTTGTATCTGTTGTATTTTAGGAGACAAGTGTCGTAATCCGTTTGCACCATTGCAGGACAATTTTATTTTTAGGAAAAAGTGTTAATCACTTACCTCGAATTTCCTTTCCTTCACTTTCTTTTCTCTTATAGTCCATTACGTTCTCATTTAAACAAATAACCATTTCATTAAACAAATTCACCAACAACTTTAAGACAAATTTTGTGGTTGTTTGTTGAAAAACCACTTCCCTTCATCTTTAGAATAAGACTTCTTGTGCTATTCCTTTCTTTCATTTTGTACGTTGAACTTCTGTTTGTAACATAAATAAATAATGTTGAGATTATTTCGAGTCAAACAATTAATGGTACGAACCATGTGGTTCCGCCTTTGGCTATACCTATACCAAACTCTCATATCCCACATGGGGAAAAATCGAAAAACTTTGGAGGAGTGAATTTTAAAAGATGGCAATAAAATATGTTCTTCTATCTTACTACTTTGAATTTGGCAAAGTTCTTAAAAAAGATCACTCATGCAGTAAAAGAAGGGAAAAATAATCGTGAGTCAATTATTGCGTTGGATGCATGGAAGCACTCAGATTTTTTTTTTTTTTT
>CAIGRE010213192.1:0-12578 GCA_903798275.1 Fraxinus angustifolia subsp. syriaca
AAAAAGTGGAAGTTGGAATTCATTTTCTATTTTTCATGAAAAAAAAATGGTGAATCAAACATAGCCTAAGATAGTATAGGTCCGTTTTACACTTTGATATAGTCTTTTAGTCATTTTAGCTTCTACAAATGTTTTGCATTTATATGTATTATTTTCATCATATGAAATTAAATCACATTTCATCATTCTATGCATAGTACTTTTACCTATGTGATCTAATCTAGTATGCCATAAAGAAATTGAATTCACAATATAAGCAAAATAAACTTTATTACTAAAAAAATTGTCAATAATACAATGTTTGATCATTCCTTCACTGGAATAGCCTTTTCCAACAAATTTCTCATTTAGGGATAGTACAAATTTACCGAATTCAAATATAGTTTTTATACTCGATTTTTCCAAGAGATCTCCACTCAAGAGATTCCTATTCATGTCGAGAACATGAAGTACATTTGTCAAGGTAATGGTCTTCCCAGAAGTGAAGATGATATCGACATTTCCCTTGCCAATTACTTTTGATTTGACCTCGTTGCCCATATGAATATCTTGGTCTCCATCAATTTCATAATAAGTTTTGAATAAAGACTTATCATATGATATATGTACAATTGCACACGTTTCATACCACCAACTAGGAACATTTCCCTTTATAGCATTGATTTCGCTTACAGTGGCCACTATGTTGTTTTCTTTGATGGAATTTACTTTCCCCTCGAAGTTGTTTTGTTTGCGGTGTCTACAATCCTTTGCATGTGCCCATGTATTCCACACACAAAACACCCTCATTTGGTCTTCTTCTTGGACTTGTTGAAGTTCCTAAATGGCTTCCTTTTGTTGGATTTCGCAGGTAGTTCAGTTTTCTCTACCGCATTAGCTTTGGAAGTGCATTTATAAGAATTTTCATTCTTATCTCTCATTCTTGACTCTTCCTCAATATGCAAATGTTTCTGCAATTGTTCCAGAGAATAATCTTTGAAACTATGCATTATACTTACTCTCCAAAGCGTTCCATTCTCTTTCGCTAATGAAGTATTTGTGTACAAATCATATAAATGATACGCGTTGAGTATGCGACCAAGACAAATCAATTCATCTTCTTGATGCTTTTGTCGTTCCGCCTTGATTGCTTCAGTTTCCTCACTTGATGATTCTGGTAATGACGTCAAATCTGGATCAAGAATATAAAAAATATTTAGTGCTGTTAGTAGGAACTTTAATTTGTCTTGCCACCGCGTGACGTTCTTCCTATCGAAACGATAAAGGCGAACCAAATCCCAATTCATCAATTTTAGCATTGCCATAGTTGTTTCATTCTCCATCGCAGAAAAAATATAGTTTGAGAATGTTGGAAAAGGCAATAGAGTTGGAGAAAAAGTACACCAAAATCAGCTATAATATGCAACAAAGCACGAACAAAACACCGAAACAAAATGGAAGGCTCAAACGCTTGATCGCTGTCCTCAAACTATATTTGCCCTCTCACGAATTGAAAATGATACTTGAAGATATTTCGACAAATTATTTGAAGGATTAATCAAACCTTATAATGAATTAACACTCAAGCACTAAGTGTAATTCCCCAAAATTTGAAGAACACAAAATTGATTTGAGTATGATGAATACTTGTTTTTTTTTTTTGGAATGATAATTATTTGTTCATGAATTAGGCTATAGATTTTGTAGGTTTTTCAACACATTTTAATGATCATAAATCACCTATATATAACCATAAATCATCACTATTCGAATTGGTGCCAAAAACCATTCAAAAGTTAAACAGTAAAAAACGGCCTCCAACGGTCCAAAAATTTGGTCCATGCGATCGCATAGGCCAAACCCATGCAACCACATGGTAGAAACCATATCGGGGTATCAAGTCCCGGTATGTGGTCTTGCAGCCGCATGGTTCACACATGTAGCCATTGATCTATTTTCCATTCCATATCCAATATCCTTAATTTTGAACAACAATGCAACAATTGGCATAACATAAAATAAAGAGGATTAAATCCAAGTAAGTTTTTGTTGATGAAAATGAAAATTAGCTAAAAAAAAATCAAAAAAAAATCTAGTAATTCAAAACGGCTGGAATTTTTTTCAATTCTCATTTCCAATAGCTAAATTACGACCACGTTTTATACAAACAGACTTCACGTTTAGATCTGACTGAAGCATATGGACTATTAATTATTAAAAAGCATGCTAAATATGCTGTAGATTCATGCGCAAAAATTATGATGCTTACACATTTATTTGCATGGTTGTGAACTAATAATTCACCTTATTTCTATTACCTTTAAGCACGAACGACACTTCAATACCTTTTATTTTATTATTTTATGAATTTTGAGATTTAATAGAAGTTAATTTGTTGAATTTAAAATAATTATAGTGAATAAATTACTTTTATAATATTATTTTTTTTATTATTGAAGTAAATATAAATATTATAATAGGGCTACTAATAATAATACAAAAGAGCATCATTACAATCAATATCCATTTTAATGATTATGTAAAAGAATAACTTAATTTTGTTTCAAATGTTCAATATTGATTTTGAAGCCTACAACAATTTAGAAACAAAAGTTCACAAAAAAACTTATTTGATCACTTCTACGACTGATTCTTTGTTAAGCACAGCTATAGTCCAACTGTCTTAAAAGCACAAAAATAGCAAATCAAGTTTTATGGCCAATTTAACGAGACTTTAGAAAAGTCAATAGCTATTTTTAAATTTATTTGAATAATTTTTTGAAAATATTTTAATGGGCTAATAGAGCTTTTAGAGTAAGATGACGTAATGTAACTTCCTCAGGAAGTTTTTACACAAGAAGAGAGAAACAAAACAAAAATCCAATCAAAAAAGTCCTTAATAATGTTTAATTAACGTGTCAAACATGTTGTAGACAACTGCAAAAACAATATCGCATAAACAAAATATAACGAAAAGTAGGGGTGTCCAAAAGTTCCGAACCGAGCGATTCTTCATAAGTTAAATATCCGAACATGTACTCTAATCGAGAACTGATGAGTTTGGATCGGGAACCCATCGGTTCTCGGGTCTAAACTAAGAAACGAAGAACCGAAACTAAATAAATTTTTTATTTTTTTATTGAATTAATTAAATTATTTTATTTTTTTAAAATAAATTAACAAATTAATTAAATAAATTAGATCATTTCATAATTTTAATTTTAAAGCCTATTAGCTCAAATGAATTATTGATATGGATCACNTTACGAATGAAATGTAATTAGTTATATTTATGTAGCGTTGGTGTAAATGTTAAAGAATTTAATTATGGTACGGAACGAAATCGAACTCGAATGGATCCATAATTATATTTTGACCCGACGGTTCCATTTATTAAATACTCGAAAATTTTGGAACCGAATCGACTTACGGACAGCTCCAACAAAAAGCATCTCCAAGAAATTCTTTAAAATTGATGTATTCTTTATTTTAAAGTGTCAAATCATAAAATTAGGCTCTAAAAGGCAAGATATCAAAATGACATTTCGCAAAATTAAAGTTTCAATGTTTCCTAAAAACAATACATGAACGTTGGAAAAATAAAAATAAAAATTATTAGAATGTGTGAAAAAAAAAAAAAAATCAACTCTTCAAATTTAAATAGACTATCTATTATGATCACAATGCTCTTTAAAAATAAATAATATTTCGAAATTGCACTATCGCCGTCTACACGCGACCAGTAAAAAATTGAAAGAAATTGCCACACTAAAAATTAGAAAAAACCATAAAACATGTAAATAACAGTTTAATTTCCCGATGAACTAAGTCAGTTCTCCTCCCATACGGCACGCGATTAACTTTTCAAATCCTTTCAAAGTCGTCATATCATTTTCAATCACATTCTCATAAGCCTTGTTTGTTAGGGAAAAAAAAATTATTTTTCCCTAAAATCATTTTCAACTGCACATACACAACTTTTTCCTACTTTATTAAGATGGTGTGTGGTAGAGATTAAAATCAGATTAAAATTGAAAATATAACCGTTATTGTTGACTTTTATTAGACGGGTGAGACCCAATAACAGCCATATTTTCAATTTTAATTGGATTTTAAGCCGTACTAAACAAGCTCTAAACATATTCTCAAAAAAAAAAAAAATTTATTTTGCACAAACTTTTTATTTCGGAGTACACACGTAAAAAAAGAATAAAATAAAAAGTGGGACAAGTAAAGCATGAAATTTCTGAACCTTTGTGACACTCATGGATTAAGATTATCATTTAGTTAAATATGTCGGATTAATCATGTGATTCACCATCATCACATTCACATCAACTTGTTAATTAGTTTTTTTAAGTACTAGGTTGGATCCATGGAAAAAGAGACACTAATTGAATTTAATTAATAAGCAAAAGCAAAAGGTGTGTTTGTGTTTGTCCACTTTGATTAAGATTGGTGTGGAATTATGATGTCTTTTTATGCTTGCTTTTAATTTAATAATCCATATTATAAATAAAGCTTTACCTAAAACAGGATTTGGCTTTTGCTAATCTGAAAAGATGGGAAATAATGTGGTTTATGGTTAACTAATGGGTAATTAGTACAAAATTCTATTTTGTGTCAGCCCATTTGACAACCATTATTTCAAAACGCTTTAAAAGTGTGTTTGATGAATATTATTGAGGAAAAACGTATTTTAAATAATGATATGATAGAAAATATATGATTAAAAAATAAGGAAAAAGTTATTGATGTGATAGAAAATATTATTTTATTGAAGAATGTGTGGTTGAAAATGAATTTTGAAAGAATCTGTATCAAACAAGGGCTAATTAACATATTTATTTTTAACAATATATTTACATAATAAAATATTTTGCACGATAATTCAAAAAAATTTCCTACTTTTTAACCATATGTTTTTCGAAAAATCACTATTTAAACTTTATTAATCCAAAATAATGGCAATCAATCCGGGGTGGTGGTTCGGTGTAAGTTTGCTTTATTAACAGACAATAATGTTACAGAGTCTCGTCTTCTTCAACATATCCAATAGGACCGCCTTTCGGAGAAATTCACATTTGGTTTTCCTTAATTCCTCGTGGCTTTTGGCTGAATTCCTGTTTGATTTAGTTTATTTAAAGAATGAATTTTATAAAAACTGATTTTTTTAAGATTAATATATTAAAAAGTAAGCATAAAATTATTTTATCGAGCTATCGTTTGGTGGAGATTAAAATCATATTTTTAATAGATTTGATAAAATTGATGAAATGTATGATTGAAAAATTAATTGAAAATAGATTATGAATTCTATGAAATATTTGGTTAAAATTAATTGTTACTTTAATTTAGATTAAAATTTAGATTTTAATTTTCACCAAATAAGACTAAAAATAATTACAAAAAAATTAGAGAAAAATTGAATTCTAAAAAATATCTAAGCTTACTACGAGGGTATGTAGCTATGTCAACGAGTCGAGTTGAAGAAAAGAGCTCGGGTTCGGCTCGAGTTTTTTTGGCCCTGAGTCTAGTCGAACCAAGCCCAACCAAAAAAAAATGAGGCTCGGCCCTAGCAGAGCGGGCTCGAGTTTTTTTTTTTTTAATGTCAAATCTACATTTTTTAAAAAAAGTTGTATGGTTTATACGTACTATAAATTAAATAAAAAGGCTCGGGCTCGACTCAAGCTTTTTTGGGCCGAGCCGGGCTCGGTTCGAGTTTTTTTCGAGTCTGGCCCGAGCCATATGAGCCGATAAGCTTTTTTGTCATCTCTAGGGCTATGAGAAGGTGAAATTGACCGGCCGACAAATACTGTTGTTACAACTCGAACCTTTTTCGAGTCGAGCCCGAGCCGTACGAGTCGATGAGCATTTTTGTCATCCTTAGGACTAAGGGAAGGTGAAATTGACCGGCCGGCAAATACTGTTGACTACAATTAATGAACCGACTGTGCCCAAAACCTAGCCTTCTCATGCTAACGTAGGATTTGCCTCAACTCATAATCCAATTGGGACCCACATTCAGGTCCAAACCAGACTTGTACCAATTTGAAAATGAGCTGTACCAAGCAACGCCATTATTTATATATTAGATTCAGCAGCAACTACAAAATTCAGCGTACTTTTTCCTCAGAAGCACGTTTTATCAGAAATCAATTATTTTCTTGTTTTAAGTAGAAAAACCCATTAAGTTAAACCTTTCACTTACTTTCAAAAAGGTATTACCACAAACAGCAATTTCCCTTGTACAGAAAATTACTGCCAGTTTGGTCTGTTTATCTTTCGTTTTTGTCATTGTCCAATAAAAAATTGTCAAATATTGTACGTCTTGCACCACATTTTCTATACAAATAACAAACTAAATGAGAAAGTAATTCTAAAGATCGACCGGGAGGGCTAGCCCAAAAGGTAAACTCGTCCACAGCACGATATACCAGACTGCCTTTTCGGGCATTACTTAGATGCATTGATACATTTTGAAACCTCTAATCTTATCTTAACAAAAAATAATTCACTTGATGTAAAGGGACAAAATTACAAGTAACAGAGGGCACAAGAGTTGAAGAAAAAAAAAAGGGCAAATAGACAATAGAAAATTTTCCCACTAATAATTCTTCACTCTTTTCTTTCTACATATCTATCAGCAGCCTTGTTTCAAAAGTTTCTTCAAAGTTCAACCAGCCCCTTCTCTTTGCTGTTACATTTTCTATATGTTAGAAGCCCAAAAAATGCCATGACAAGAGGGTTAGTTCTTTCATTAATAATCTGGCAGCAGCTTTACTGCACTTTCAACTTCAAAGCCCCAGCAATATGTAGTAGACCAAAGTGATAGGTAGAGCTACTAACATCCCAAATATCACCCTAAAACAAGAAAATTAGAAATTAGAAACATAAAAAAGACGAGTTCACGACTCCTATGCAGAATTAGATAAAACTGAAGCATACAACGAACAAGATTTTAACTTTTCCTCTCTCAATGTACTACAACTAATAAATGGTGTTATTGGGGCTAACCCGGTGCTTAGGATATCAGGATGAACGTTGTATTCCTTTGCGAAGACAAAAGGAACAATTCCTTGTGGAAGTGCTGCCTGAAAATATGAAGCATGAATCCATCAGTCGAGCACAAGAGGTCCAGAGTCAATGGAGATAAATATGTTGTATGAAATTTTGCATTCTTGAAATTTATTTACCTGTACAATTGCTATGTGCAAAAGATCACCTCGAAGTCCAATGGCAATTGAGGCAGCAGCCATAACTGCGGGTCCAGTAAGAAATCGCACGGCCATGGAGAAAGCAGCAACTGACTTCCCGCAAGCAATCATCCTAGGCTGCAATGCCATGAACAATCCTGCAATCCAACAGTAAAATGAGTGATAAAGTAAACTCAAAAACAAGTAAAAGTTACTTTTAAGTTTAGATAAACATTCTCTAATTTGAACATGCTTTGAAGCAATAATCCTAAGTAGAGGGACATCAATTTGATCATACCAAGACTGAACATTGCCATTCCAAGACCAGCATCGGACAAAATAGCTATCGATTTGGCTATTATTGCAGGCATCTCAACATGCCACCTGAAATAATTTTAACAATCGGTCAAAACTTAAAATGTCAATGGCTACATACGAGAATTTTTCACAAAATGCGAGCACATTTACTTGAACGAGACCAAAGACCATGTGAGGCCAATAAGACTGGAATATGTGTTCGGATTCCTAATCAGTTTCCGCCAAACCATAATCAATATGAGCCGAGTCATCACACTAGTTGGAGGCATAGCTGTTGTCTTGGGCTCGTCGTTAGGCTTAGGACGAAGCTCAGAGGTGGAACTTGAGCCGAGCTTCGATAGTACAGGCCCTTCCCTGTCCGTCCCATTTAGTCCCCGTTTGTTCCCGAAACTGAACTCGTCTCGGCCAAAATCATCGTAATCTAAAGCCGTCGAATAATCAGTAATTAAAATAAGATTAAAATAGTGATGAAATAAGTAAACTCCATTCACAGGTAGAAGACAAACAAACCAGACTTTCAGGGAGGCTGCTGTGCTAATAATAAACCAATTAACAGAATATCTAGTAGGGAAACTCCGTAGGAAAAAGACACATCAAATAAATATCTCTTCAACCACAAGCTAATAAAAGAAATCCGAATCCCAGGACAAGTCTTAGTAAAAGACAAATACAGTTACATTTAAAAGTAGACAAATCCAACAACATTTTAGGATTACAATCAACCATTCATATGCACAAACAAGAACAGAATTAAACAATTATTGGGTCAAGAAGTAGTAATAGTTTAGTCTACAGGTGATTTGACCAAAAAAATAAAAAGAGAGAAAAATGAGAAAAACTAAGTCCAAATGAGCAAAAATTACCTTTGGGATGAGCTCCAACATTGATTTCATTCCCATATTCACCTCCCCTGAATACATGAATCCCTCCTTCAGAAACTGGTGAAGCACTAGAACTCCAAACAAACATGTGAAGATCTTTGCCATTAGCATCAACACCATTAGCCTTCTTTTTCATGCCGGTGGCTGTCACCGGAGAGAACATTCCGGCACCGGCTGGCGCAGGGTACCCTGCATTCCCTTGCCCAGAAACCCCATTAGGCCTTGAAGGGTTTCCATACCCACTCTCCTCATCAAACCCCAAGTTCCCATAATTTGAATGCCTTGGACTAACATTGCTAGTGTTCTTCCCATTCACCATGGAATAGAGATCAGTGTGGTTAAAGCTTGAGCCTCTTGGGGTAGGGTTTCTTGATGATTGCAGAGAGTAAATCTCTGCATTCGTTAAATTTGAAGGTCTAGGTGTCATAGAAACACCAGAATTAGGCCCATGGGATCTTCTTGAAAAGATTTCAGACCTTGAACTTGTTGATTTTCTCACAGTAACATGAAGTTTTCCATCTTCACCAATTTCAGCTTCAGTTTGCAGAGGCTCTTTACCATCCAAAGAAATTATATCAGAATCTACTTTAAATGAGATAATAGAGCCTGCAGTGTCTGGGAACTGCTCTGCAATAAGCATTCTAGCTCCTCTGTATTCAAACAAGAACAGCATCAAAGTGTACCAAATGATGCACTGAAGCACCACTATCTGCACCATTAAACTCCCTGAGGACTCACCATACATCCCTTTCAACAGAGGAATCCCCATCACAAGTGTGTTGGGGAGTGTTGATAGAGAAAAAAGAGTAATGGACCATTCAAGAGACCCTCTTGAGCTAATTCTTGACCAAATGGCAAGAACAAAAAGAACCATGATTTTCTGAAGAGTATCAGCAGCTATGAACCTGTAGTTCATGGCGTAGGGATTGTTTGAAGAGATGAAGTGAAAAGAAAGCAGAGGCACTGCAAAGAGTGCCACAAATCTGTTGATGCCTGAACACTGATCTGGGGTGAAGATTTTCCACCATTTTACTGAACCATAGGCCAAAATCATGGCCACATAGAGTGGAACCACAGCAGTTAGCACATGGTAAAGGTCTATAATTGAAATCATTTTCCTTGCTTAAAAAAGGGTTTTATAGATTTCTTCAAATAATATCAAGATGGAATTGTTACCCTCTAGTTTTTACTCCAGGAAATTTTTGTTGAAGCTGAAAAACCAAGATTTCCAGTTCAAGACAAAGGTATGAACATGGAGTATAAGTTATAGCAATGTCTAGAAGAGAAAGAATGATTTTAGTCTAGTTTTGGTGGCTGTAGGATAGGTTGAGCTAAAAGAAAAGGAAAGTAATGGGTTGCCAGAAAATGGTTTTATGACCAGGTTTTCAGGCAGGATTTGGGAGAGAGAGCAAAGAAGAGAGACATAATATCAGTGAAGTGATATGGGATTATTTAAGGGAAATAAATGGCAGACAGAGAAATAAAAGCTGAGGTCTTTTGAGCAGTTCTTGTCTTTTGATGGGAGATGATGGGAAAGTGAGAAAGTGCCTTCTCTTAATATTAATTCTTATAAACAAATAAATTTTAGGGTGTGTTCGGTAGAAATTAAAATTAAAAAATTAATCGTTATTGTTGATTTTTATTAGATGAGTAAGATTCAATAACGACTATATTTTCAATTTTAATTGAATTTTAATCAATATCAAACAATCTCTTATAATATTTTGTAAAGATATTAATAATGTTTTTAGTACATTGAATTGAACGATCGATATTACGGAAAAAGTAAATGTAGTAAATAGTAATGACAAGAAGTTAAGGGATTGAAAAAGTTAGATAACACAAAGAAAAAAGAAACAATTGGGACGACTTAAAATTAAATTTTATTCTCAATAAATTTAAAATCGTTATGCGAATATCTTTTTACTAGTGTAAAGTTAAAGCCTCAGTGAACTGTGTAGTATAACTAATAATGTAAGTTCCACAACAATCCATCGATCTATAGCTATCCTCCTCATTTAATGTAGTTTTGCTAATAAACAGACAAGCAGAATTGCACAACTATGATAAAAAAATGTCTGAAGATGTTTGGCAAAGCCTAGAAAGAGAAATTACTTTTTATTCAAACCATGTATTTTCTCCCATGCCTTTAGTTATTCACTTTCAAAAAGAACTTTTACTTTTTCTTAGGTTCAGCCAAACATGCGCTAGTGTGGCAATGAGGAAAACAGTATCAGACTCCAAAATGGACCAATTCTTTATATTATATTATAAGAACAAAAGTGCCAAAGAGCATCAGGGAGAAAAGGAAAGGAGAGTAAGAAAAAGGCAGAAGAAAAGGGGAAAAAATGTAGAAAAACATGAGCACAAAAGGCTGCTGGGAGCTTCGGACAAATGTTCAGAACAGACTAGAGAATTGAGGAGCCATACACCCATATAAGATTCTCTTCACTTTGTGTAATTTTATTGTCTGAACATAAAAATTTGCTTTATGGGCCCACTTTATAGTTAGTCGCTTTCCTCTTTTCTTGAATTTATTTGGGAATTTACACCCTAAGAGCAGCAAAGTGTTGTTTGCGACAAAGTTACTTTTTTCTTTGTCAGCTGCAAATAGTTAATTGTTGTAGTGATCACACTGGTTAGTGTAATTTTGGTTGGAAACCAATTTCAATTTTTCTAAGTGGCTTCTTTCATTTTCTCTTCTCTTCCTAATATTCATTGGCCTAGTCTTGTTACAAAACCACCGCCACCACTATAATTGATGATGATTTATGTCTCGCCGTCTATCTTACACAATAAATTATATGATGTTGCGACGTGTATGTAATTTTAAAATATTTATTTACACTACACGATTTTGATGAAGTATGAAAAACTCTAATAACGTATTTGTCCAAAATTCTGCATTTAGAAGGTGTCCATTAGCTAAAGAAATTAGAAGTTTAGTGATGGACTTATGCCCTCATCCTAATTTTTTTCTCATATAATTTCTTTATAATAAAATGAGACACAATAACTCCGATGTGATATGTGTATACATATTAAATATGGTATTTGTGCTATACATAATAAATAAATAAATAAATTATGCACTAAATGAATCTTTGAATTTGAGAGGTAGATATTAATAATAATGTTGATCGTCCAATAAATCTTGCTCACGCAACGTAGGGATGTCAACGAGCCGAACCGAGCTCGAGTTTTTTTGTTCTGAGCTTTTTTTGGCCCGAGCCGAGCCAGCCCGGTCAAAAAAAAAAAAAAAGGCCCGGCCCGAGCTTTTTGTCCGAGCCTTAGCGGGCCGAGCTCGATTATTTTATTTTTTTAATGTCAAATCTACATTTTTTACTTAAAAAATTTAAAATTTGTACGGTTTATACGTATTATAAATTACCCATAGAGTTGGGAACTCTTGGGGGAGCTGTAGCAACTCTGCCATTCGCCCTGGCCGAGGAGACCAGGGTTGCAGAATCTATGGTCCGAGCCTTAGCGGGCCGGGCCGAGCCGGGGCCGGCTCGATTTTTTTATTTTTTTTAATGTCAAATCTACGTTTTTTACTTAAAAAATTCAAAAATGGTACGGTTTATACGTATTATAAATTAAAGAAAAAACTCGGGGCTCAACTTGAGTTTTTTTGGGTCCGAGCCGAACCGAGCAAAGCCTGACCAAAAAAATGAGGCTTGACCCGAGCCTTGGCTCGTTGTAACCGAGCCCGAGCCGGGCCCACTCAAGCTTTTTTCGAGCCGAGCCTGAGCCGTCCGAGCGACGAGCTTTTTTGCCATCCCACTCACGCATGACAATAACGAACTAAAAATATTATTCACTTGAGCATAAGAAAGTGAAAAGAAGACGAAAAAGAAAAAAATGAAAATGAGAGGGACAGGGCAACAAGAAAAAGAGGAATAAAATCTTCAATTGCTGGAACAATTACAAGTCCTCCGCAGCGAATCTAAATCAAGAACATGACACGTGACAATTGGCACGTGCCTCCATCCTACTTAATCATTGTATTAAACTAGTAAGTTTAGGACCCTTTTAACCTTGCATGTATTTTATAAGCGTATCTTACCATATGTTCAGCCAAGTGCTTTATACATATTCTCTCTCTTTTGCATATAGTTGTTGTTAAGTATAATACTGAAATTGAAGATAATACTCATCGTTGACCAATCAGGGGCGAACCCAACATTGAAATTCAGTCCGGACG
>CAIGRE010213211.1:0-19839 GCA_903798275.1 Fraxinus angustifolia subsp. syriaca
TTTTTCCGTTAAATCAACAAATTCTGTTTAATAGCCACTTTTTATATATAGAAATATATACAAGAGTGAATATGAATTAACGTCGTTTAATTTTATAAGAATTGAGCATAATACCCTATACAGATTTGTTTTTAAAAAAAATTAAAAATAAAAAATAAAAAATCTTAAAGTAAGTGTTCGACTGTTCTCAAATGCATCATCTTTTCAATAGCAGATTGTAAGCTGGTAAATCTTTTACACTGTAGACATCATCAAGTGCAAGCTCGCGCTCTAGCTGCACCCTCGTAGACTTGAGGACTTCCTGAGAAGAAAAAATCGACAAAGGACGTGCAAAATCAGTAATTAATATCTTCGACTCAATACAGAGGGAATCAGGGAAAAAAAGGGACAGCGTTTCTTGTTACGTTGAATTGCATGTACGAGGCATGCTTTGCAAGCCACTGTGCATCCAACATTTCAAAGGCAATGCAGAAAAGGTTGTCAAAGGCCATTTCATCTTCACTTAATAATCCCAGGAATCGAACTCCAGCTATCGTATTTGGTTTTCCTGCGAATAATGTATGATATAATGAAAACCATAATCTAAATGTTATCATTGCCCACAAATTTCACAGGCTGACTCCGTCTTCAAGGATTAGAAGAATGCTCCTTATCCTGCAGTCATATTTGCACTGGAAGTACACAACCAACAAAATGGATGGAAGCATTCATGTCGGTGTTGTGTTACTAATAAACCAGGCAAGCTTGCAATCAAATGCTAAGAGCCTATATGGGAACATACATTTTAAGAAAAGACGACTCTAGAACATGTTTTTTTTAGTATATTTTGAACTTTGAAGTAGCGTTTAATATTTTATCGCACGAGGGAAATATTGATGAAAAATGAAAAACATGTTTACTTGCTCCATTTCCAAAAATGTTACAAATTCAGTTTTAGTTTTCTTTTTTCAACAGAAACACAAAAATCAGCAAAGGTGTACCCGATTGAAGATCTAACATTTGCACCAGCATAAAAGAAATATTGATGCCAGCTACAGCGAAAGGATACTCCCATTCCGACCTATCTCCAACTCTCTTGTGCAACAAGTTTTGAAATGCTTCCTGTTAAAAAGAGAAGTAGTTACAAAAACTACTCTTTACATTTTTTATTTCCAGATGACCAAAATAAAGAAAAGAACAGAACACCCTCATCGAAATTTCTATGCAGTTATTGTCACCTAGAACAATTTTTATTTTTTTACCTATCAAAAGAAAATAAAAAATCGTCACCTAGAACTAAGAAAATGTTACCAGCCAATGCTAATTATGAAAGATACAAGAAACTCGTGCCAATGGAGAAAATACAAACCGGATATGTCATGGCAAAGAAGATAAGGTTCTCCAATGATATGAATCCTCCACCCCTAAAAATTCATCATAATTCCCAAATAAACCAGTTTGTACTGAAGTCTTAATAAAAATGAATTTATATTCCCACACACCTGAAATCTGTTGAAGGATCAGATCCCTGCCATCCCATCTCTTTCCAAAGCTCTGATTTCAGTGCTGGGAGTTCTCTACCAGGGTAAGATAACTTCCACAATTGTTTGAGTGCATCCTGTCACCAAAAGTTAAGTACTGCTTAGATTTTCAATTCGCAATGTGTCTCCTCTACTCCAACAAACATCATTTATGTAACCAATTAGCAAATGAAACAAGATAATATTATAAATGCTTACACGGTTACACAAATTAAAGTATTTCCAATCATAAAACAAGACTAAGGATGTAGTGTTCCATGCCTATAAGAAATATCAAACAAAGCACTTAAGTATTCTAAATGAATGTCTTTCTCCAATACACATAGAAACAATCTTAACAGAGGGGAACTACTCTTTAAACTAGCTGATCTTCTCTAACTCAAAATGATATCTGAATGCGAGCAATCAAATGTATGATAACATCAACACAAACCAAACAGTATATCAAACACTTCTTGTTGATCCAAATCCCATAATAGGTGAATCATACAGAATAAGATGCATGAAGAGTCGATTAATACACACAAATAAGAGGCACCCATTGCTTGAAGTTCCATAAGAAACACAAATACTCCAACCTAATATTAACACCACTTCCAATCTCCCATTACTATAGTATGCCTCCCTATCATTTTATATACATTAGGGTGTACACGTCTGAGTTACTTATTGCACCTAAGCAACAACCCAATGGGATGCCACATTGAACATCCAAAGTCCCAAGGGTACAACAACATTTTACACAACTATCATACCAGATAATGCGAAGGCACAAACAAGACTAGACAATAATATTCAAAATATAGCATGTCCATGCAGCTAAGTCAAAATAGTAAGCAAGTAAAATGAACAAAACGTCCTATTGAATTATTTCAGTACTATGGTAGTTTATACAAATCTGCACAAATTCTGCAAAAAAATAATTTCAGATCATGCAATTGTGAGTGTACCATTTGTAATAAAGTTAATTTCTCATACTTTATCCTATGGAATCATCTCTTATTGTCTGCCCTTCATAAATAAAATCTGAATGTTAAATAAAGAAAAGAAGTATACATACTTGATGCTCCAAAGAAGATCTGTCAAAAGGAACTGCCAGCCTTTGCTTCAGATATTTGAGTCTTGCATCCTATTTCCAAACCAACTCAAGAATCAACAAGAAGTACAGTTAAACGTGTGTGTGTGTGAACTTGTAAACTAGAATGACAGGAAGCAAGTTTTTTTGGAGGTGAATAAATTAGAAAATGAAACAACATTCTTGATAATAAATAACAAAGAAAATACTTGTATTCTAGACAATTCACATTATATTCCATAGCCTCAATGATTAGAATATTCTTTGTAGACGGCCCCTCTAGCATATATCTACATCTTTCATTGCTACAAGTAGAAGAATTAAATTGAGCCATGTAAAATGTTTGTTGACTATCATTTCTATGAAAATTACATGCATCGTCAAATGACTTACATTACAATAGGACATTTCTTAATTTGTGAAAACAGAATCAATAGGCAAATCGCTGAATTCATACAATGCAATCACATGCGCAAAGACTTGGTCCATCTCTGGAAACTTATGTACAGAATTAAAAAGCTACACAAGTAGATAAATTGCAAGAAGAAAGTGAGCGCTATTACTCTGCCCCTCGCCTAGGGGAGAATCATTAGCTATTGGGGTAGCATGCCACATCCATCCCCGACCTCCATAACAGGGGTAAGGTTAGGGGCATGAGGGCTTCCAGGTTTTGCGGTTTGGGGTTTCTTTTGGGGGTACACTGTTGTGGGTCAGGTGGTTTAGGAGGTTACCATAACAGGGGTAAGGGTAGGGGCATACACCTAGGACATGGATTCTATACGAACCAATGGATCGCGACCGTTGCTACAAACACAACACAGACAGAAGGTGATGGATTCTACACGAACCAATGGATCGCGACCGTTGCTACAAACACAACACAGACAGAAAAATATTCAAGGTAACATATGATCAAGCTATAAGGTAAAAGCAATGGGCAACCAGTTCATATTCCTATATTATCTAGGAGTCCACAAGATAGGTAAAATAAGCAAAAACCACTTAAACTATGTTTACACATTTAAGACAGCCAAGATCTGTGTAATGAATCACTACTCTTATCAAGGAAAAAACATGAATTAAATGTAAAAATCCTACCACCTAGAATCATCAATAACATCACTAGATCATACCTGTAAGGGGCTGAGTGAAGGCGAAGAAATCTTCCCATTTGGTCCATTTTGAGTGCCCGATACAAATGGCAAAAGACGTCCAATAACTGATCCGGATCCAAGGACAATATTTGCTGAAAACAGAAAATATGAAACTATTGATCCTTCTCAATTATAAAAAAATCGTTATTTGAAAAGATAATAACAAGGCAATAGCTGTTCAGTAAATGACCCAGGCCTCAGACAATATTTGTTGAAAAGAAAAAAGATGATATTATTGATCCTTATCAGAAATTGAGGAAATTATTTATCCTCACTAGAAATTCATTATTTAAAAAATAATAACTACGATAGAAATGATATATATGCTCCACATATTTTTAAGGCACTGGATTAATACAAGGCCAAACAGCTTCACGATGAACTGGAATGGTATTTCCTTTCTTCAACCATCCAATAATTCTAGTACAAGTTTTTGGCAGATTCTCCAAGGAATAATACCTGTTAATAGATCTACTGGGTTTGGATAGGATGCCCATCTTTGCTAACATCTAACTATCATTCTATGAACTAAGGCTGTCACGGTTGGAACTTGAGCTCCAGTCTAAAGGTTGTAGCCATCTTGACCTTGCAATTTATTTATCCTTCCCTTGTAGATAAGTCCAGATATCAGGTTGCTTAAAAAAATCTAAACGATAGTTTGCAATGAAAAGGCATCCTCATGTCATCTTTGAAAGTTGAGCTCAGTACCAAGCCAATAAGCCATCTCTGCTGCCAAATTGAAATTGGCAAGTTGCAACTTATTTGCCTTTCCCCACACTCAAAAATCTTGTTTGATTAAAGAAAGGTTCCCTTGCTGCCATGAATGCATGCTTAATTTCTTATTTGTGAAATACTGTGATTTTCAGATTCAAAATATTGTGATTACTTGTTTACATGGAAGTACAAGACTCGTCTACAACAAAAATTCGTTTGATATACAGGCAGCAATTCTACAAACGAAAACAAAACATATTTGCTCCAAGAATCCTAAATGCCAAATGGCAACGCTGTATATACTAATGACTCAAACTTAGAAAATCTTAATGTGAAAGCAGAAACCAAATTCAATAGAAACACAAGCATGCAAAAATTCAGAACGACGAAAGTAAATCTCAATAATGGCACACCTAACCACTGCGCCCATTGAGCAATTATATGCGAAAAAAGCATTGTCCAATGCAAGTTTTCTTTATGCCGCCCATCATCCAAAATTTCACCAAGGGAATGGCCCTACACATACCAAACACTCCAAATATTATTATTAGTTACATCCAAAACAACAATTTAACAGCCAATTTTCATTCAATCCTATATCTTACCTCTGAGTGCAAGCCATCATAGTCTCTATTTCCGAGTAATGGCTCGTCTAAAGAATCAAATCGTGATGTCTCCAAATGCTCGTTTCTTCTACCGTCAACATCTCCATGGTGGAGCCTTCTTCTCAATGTCCGGGATGTCATGAATTAGAAATTACCAAAATTCCCTTAACCTATTTCGTACAATCACAACAACAACAACAATAAAAATCTGCAAACAGAATCACAAAAATGTATAATCTAGAAATTAAATTCTGAAAAACTGAATACAAATTCACGACTCACCTGAAACTGATGCAGCGAACCAAAATAATTGAGAACTCTTTAATAAATCCTGAGTAAACCCTATTCTTTTGCAGCTTAGGGGTTATTAAATTTCTTCTAACGTCAATTTACATTCTTATTAACTGTTAAGGAAGCTGCGAAGTATTTGATAAATAATGATTTGTAGAACAGGCGAAGAAAATTCTTCTGTAGATTGAAAGTGTGTTCAGGCAGGAATAATATATTTATTACACTTTGCCGGTTTGCGAGTCCATTTATAGAATCCGAATCTCGACCCAGACATTATTTTTTTGTAAGAAATGGGTCAATAGCTTTTAAAGGTAAACAAATTGATCTCAAATATTTTCTTATGGTTACATAATCAATAACGTAAAAGAATTTAAAATCAACATTAAATCGTCAAATGACGCTCATATGGCCAATTTTATGAAGTTTAGTTTGAATTAGCGCTCAATTTGAAATAACGTATTTTCACATAAACGTAAACAAATCTTGATTTGGAGGTTAATTTGCTCATTTTCAAGTCGGGGACTAACTTATTATTAAAATAATAATGTGACGACCAATAGTGCATTTCTTCAAAATTCGAGCTAGTGCACGCTTTGCACATTGAATATACATAAATCATTGATAGAGATTAAAATCTAATATTTAGTATATTTTCAAAAAAAAAAAAGAAAAAATTGATGAAATGCGTACTATTTATTTAAAATTAATTGATTTTTAGTATATTTTCTTAAAATATGTGATTAAAATTAATTATCGACTTTGACACAAATTTTAATTTCTACCGGGGCATAGTTAGACACATATATAATGATTCAGTGAATAGAATCTTTTTTCGGTTCAACGCCACGTGTTATTAATTTGAGGTTAGCATACAAAGAGGTAAAGACGACCAAAAACTCTCCCAAATTTTGAGTACATAAAAGAGGTAAGATGAACAAAAACTCTTCCAAAACAAACAATACATATAATATAAACACAAGCTCGAATCATAACGACACACTTAGAAGTCCTATTCTACGTATGTGAAATCTTTGATCATGTATAGAAAGTTAACCGGTCGCTTTCTCGAGAATGCGACGAGGTTAGAGTTCTATAAAGCCTTGAAGGGATTAACACTTTGCTTCGAATGCTTTTGTTTATAACGATATTTTGGCTTCGCTTTCTAATGCGGGGTGTGATTCTTGCCATAATATTACTAAAACAATGATCTCAGTAGAAACCAGGCCATTCAAATATCCAAGGAATCTTGAGTAACACAAATAAGCCACAGAGATGATCATTGTAACAATAAAAAGCCAAGTCGTGATGGTGAAGACAAACCCAGATACAATATTGTAAATTCTTATCATCCATGGTTGGGATAGGATAAAGGTTTGAAGCCCTCCAGTACAAGACAGGCTACCTTAATAAATTTATTTTTATATATCAACCCATGCATGGATCACCAGAAATTATATTGCAATTCCAGTTTAACCAGGTGGCCAGTTCATTTGGCGTCCTCCAAGGAGGTGTATGTGAAGGTGATAGACGGATTGGCCTGTTAAAAACCAATTTCAGACAGAAGGGAAGAAAAAAAATGTTGACGGTTGAGAGCAAATAAGAAAGAAAGAATACTCACATCCATCAGGCCCATCGTTAATCACGAGTCTGAAGCCTTTCTCGAGGCCTTCTTGTTTAGCAACGAGCTTTGCGGTGTAAAGCAGCTGGCCTAGAATCTCACAGTGTTTCTCCTCAGCCTATTTTGTGAAACTAGAAAAAAGTGAATCCAAAGACCAAACAAGAAATTTTTTTAAAGTTCAAAGAGAAACCCCCATTTCCTCTCCCTCTCACCCTATTCTCCACCCCCTCTCTGCTTTCACTTATGAAGTGCAAAGCACTAACCAGGTGTCAAAAGATTGTCAGAAAGTTGTTTCGGGTGCATGAAAACTTGATGGAATTCTATCGTTGTTATTATACAAGAGCAACGTTATGCGCTGAATAACTGTAACAAACTCATCTGAGAATCATACTTTGGTAATTACTAGAGAGGCGACAAAACATCTGCATTGGGAAAAGGCGGAGGAGCTCAATAGTCGCGCATTAAAACCAAAATATTGACATCGATATTTTTAAGTTAGAAGCAACTACAATTGTAATCATTTCAAATCGGATTAGAGTGACATGAATTTTGGACAAAAATTGAGCCACAAGTGCAGCTTAAAATTGAATCAAGGCATGCCCTAAAGCATTGAAACAATGGAGAAGTACCTTAGAAATTCCAGTCAAGCCATCCTTCACTTTAGGGATAATAAGAATGTGAGTGGGCGCTTGGGGACTTATGTCCCTAAAAGCTAGAACCTGTACAGAAAAAAAGTGACAAACATCAAGAAAATTACGAAACAAATTAAAGCTTAAAGATTAAAGTAAAAACCAATGAAACGACTCGTCTACGGGTAGATACATTATAAATTTATTATTGCAGAAAGGAACAGTAAAAGAAGAGGAAATTGTTTAAGGACCAACATGCAGAAAGAAAATGAAAAAAGCCTCAGTATTCAAAATTAGGAAATCGAGACTCTTTTCTTTTTCGTCAAAATCCCCATATACCCTTGTCTTCATCTCCTTCCTCAACCCCACTGTCCTGTACTTCGTCCCCCTGCTTCGTCTTGTAAGTAAAATATCTCTTAAACAAAATGATGAATATTAATGGAAATATTTCACTTGACCATTGTAAGATTTCCCTTTGGAACGAGGATAATTATTTAGGGTGTGCGAGTGTCCTATAAACAATTAATGCATTGAAGGAAGAGAATTTCCATTTAATAAACAATGTATGTCATACATTTGCAATCCATCGAGCAAAACCTAGTGAATTGATAAATTGAAAAATCTATTGAGCAAAAATCCACTTGTTAGAGGAAAATTAACTTGGGGACTATGTCATAGAAATCATAACATTAACAACCAAAACACTTCAATCAAAACTTCCAAAATTACTAAATACAATTAAGACTAAATAATGTGTTTCAAATGATGCCTATTTAGTGAAGAAATGTGTTTGAAACCAACTAGGAAAAGAACAGGAATTTAAAGGCGTTGTTCCTTTCCTTCAAACAGTTTCAATCTCTATATGGCGTGTGCGCAGGTTACACCACCGCTTCAGTTAATCAAGAGGCAATGCAGTAAATATATAAACAAGCAATCAATGGCGGAAATCTAAATAAAGAAATGTCAATGTTTTTGTGTGTGTGAAAACATAAAATCAAAACTTACAAAACGACCAAATTAATATATTAAAAACTAAAATGATGATTTTCAATGAAGCAAAACTAGAGAATAGAAATGTGTCTGAAATCAACTAGGAAAGGAACACAAATATAAAAAAGAATGTTCCTTTTCCTCAAGCTGTTTCTGTGTTTCAATCTCTATTTGTGCCCCCGTCTGAACCGAATGATACATGTGCAACTTGCACCACCACTTCAGTTATTCAAGAGGCAATGCAGTAAGTATATCAACAAGCAATTCCATTTCCAGTGAGCATTTTAAATCAATCCATCATTGAAGGGAATCTAAGGGCCCGTTCGGTAGGGATTAAAATCATATTAAAATTGAAAAACTAGCCGTTATTGTTGACCTTTATTAGACAAGTGAGATCCAATAACGGTCATATTTTCAATTTTAATTGGATTTTAATCCCTATCAAACGGGGCCTAAATAAAAAAATTCTAGCATTTCTCTGTGTGTAGGTCGAGACAAGACCTATAGGAAAGGAATACAGGTAGAAGAGAGGACAATATAACCAAAAAAATTATCCAGAAACATTTAAATCAGAATTTACAAAATAACTACGTTGATATAATAAAAACTAAAACAATATGTTTCAAATGAAGCAAAATTAGAGAATACAAATGTGTTTGAAATCAACTAGGAAAGGAACACAAATATAACGAGCGTTCCTTTTCCTCAAACTGTTTTCTGTGTTTCAATCTCTATTTGTGCCCCCGTCTGAACCGAGTGGTATGTGTGCAGCTTGCACCACCACTTCAGTTATTTGAGAGGCAGTGTAGTAAGAATATTAACAAGCAATTCACTTTCCAATGAGCATTTTAAATTAATCTATCACTGACGGGAATCTAAATAAAGAAATGCTAGCATATCTGTGAGCGTGTGGGTCGTGATAAGACTTAAAAGAAAAATAATATAATCATAAAATTTACAACCAGAAACACTTAATTCAGAATTCAAATAACTAAATTGATATAATAAAACTAAAATAATATGTTTCAAACGAAGCAAAATTAGAGAATAAAAATGTTTGAAATCAACTACGAAAGGAACAGGAATATAAAAAGAGCTTTCCTTATCCTAAACTGTTCCTGTGTTTCAATCTCTATTTGTGCCCCCGTCTGAACCAAATGGTATGTGTGCAGGTTGCACCACGACTTAGGTTATTCAATGACGGCAATCTAAATAAAGGGATGCTAGTGTTTTTGAGTGTGAGTGACAAGACCCATAGGAAAAAAAATAGAGGTAGGACCGTAGAAGGGAGGAAAATATAATAATGTAAACCCATAAAATTTACAAACATAAACACTTAAAACCAGAATTTACAAAATAACTAAATTAATATAATAAAACTAAAATAATACATTTCAAATGATGCAAATTAGAGGATAGAAATATGTTTGAAATCAACTACAAAAGGAACAGGAATATGAAGGGAGAGTTCCTCATCCTCAAACTGTTTCAATCTCTATTTGTGCCCGTCCTAACTGAATGATAGTGCAGGTTTCAACACTTCGGTTATTCAAGAGGCAATGAAGTGAGTATCACAACGTGCACCTACATATTGCTTCTTCTCCTTCCTCTGGTTTATCTAGAAGCACCCAATCAACCGAAACCTTAGGACATGCATAAATGTGGTGCATAATTATATAAAAGGATTGTCCAAGGCTGCTTGGAGGACAATTGATGGAGAACAAACAGTCCACTCAAATTGCCTTGGCAATTAGATCCAAAAATCTGATTATTAGTGTTGGCCTCGTAACTAAGCCAGATATGAAATGCACTTGAAGTTGTTCATACGGCTACTCAAAGAGGCGCGATACAATATCAATATCATGAAAGTCTTGAAACTTCAAATTTCTATCTATATCTATGTTAGAGAGAGAATATATCAAGGTTGGGGGAGGTGAGGAGGTAAAAGAATGTCAAAAAATATTGCACAAGGAAAAGTAAAAAAATATACATCAAAACAAATAATTTTCATTTTGCACACCATGTTTGGCAAACAAAAATAAGAAAAAAAAATAAAATAGCCCTTTTCATAATTACACACATTCCCTTCCAATTCAGTAATAATTAAGTAAGAATTCAATTTTGACTTTCATTTTAACGCTATGAAAAGACCTTTTTTCTTTCATTTCTTCACAAAATTGTAACATATCGTTATCCATTACTTGTAAGCATCCATTTCCATTTGAAGAAAATCTTGCAACAACAATAAAATCAAATGAGCATAATATGGCCCTGTTTGGCCGGATAATTTTAATCCGAGTTAAAGCCATACGATCAATATTAACCACATCTTTTATGGTCCCACAACTTTTCAAACACAAATTTCAAAAACTTCTATCAAAACCTACTAAAAATCTAATTTTAACCAAACATCCTCTATATTTCTAAAAAAACTCGTCAAAAAATGAATACTTAAAACTAACCTTGTCATCCTCGTATACAATGTTAGCCGGAATTTCCTTGTTGATTATCTTGTCGAATCTGCAAGTCACAAACCATAAAAAAAACAAAAAACCCCCCACAAATATATGTAAATATATATATATGAATATATAAATGGAGCGAGAGAGAGTACATGGTGGGAGAGTCAGATGGAACAGCAGAGAGTGCAGCCTCTTTCTCAGAAGCCATGATGGAGGCTGGTTTGTGAGAAGGCGTCAAGTGAGAAGTGAGTATAAGAAGGCGGCTGCTTCTGGGGTTTTCATTTTTGCTCATGTTTTTATTTTATTTTATTTTCCCTTTTTTTTTTGGGTAGGGTTTTCTAGTTTGTATAATTTAAGAATGAGGACTAAGTATCTAAATGATGTCAATATTTGGACCAAAAGTTTTGTGGATACTTCATTTTGCTACCCATTCTTGTGAAGCATCAATTATTGTTAACACGGATCGAATATTACTATTTAACCAGCAACATAGAGAAACAAAACGAAGGTTTACCATGACGATTATAGTTCTATATAATATATAATAGAAACACTAATTTGATTGGGATAAGGAAGATGCAGAGTCAATGGATTTTGATCATTCATGTAAGAAAGAAATTTAGCTCTTAGAAGGTCGTTCGCTGAGCAAATATCTAAATAAGTGTACTTGTGTTTAGAACACATCCCAAAGAGTATTGAGTAAAGAAAAAAAATATTAGAAATGACATTTTATTTTTAATAATAAATTTATGTTATAAAGTTGTTTTTGAAGACATTTCATGTAATCGATTTAAATTTATTAAATAAGAGAAGACTTGGTTTGTTATTATCGACCGTGGCCATGATTGAGAAGTAAGCACGTGTTGTCTTTTATAATTCAACTCATTTTACACAAACCAAAAGGAATGTTTTGCCCTTAGCACTTGTTAACTTCATATTTTATAATTCAACTCATTTGACCCCTTCATGTGTCAAAACAGGTAGTGTTGAAATGTCCATGGTACCAGGACATGCTTTCTTGCTGTTTCATTGTGCTTTCTTCAACCCTGCAATTATGCACTCACTATTCCAGAAACAGATGATATGTAAATTGACTTAAAAAATGCCTGCTTGAACCTAGGAAAAAATGGGTCATCCTTGAAGGCCAAAATCAATGACAGAAATGCATCCAGGTTGCCGAAAATGAATCGCAAATTTCAGGTTGCAACACTATAAAATGTACAGAGGAAAAGGGCTCACTCAAAAAAATTAACTACCACCAGTAAATCAATAGTAAGATGACATAACATAGTAAATCCATGTAGCCTAGAGCGGGCCTGAGTGCGTTCTGCGCAGGTGATACTTGAGTTCTGGTGGCGGTATATTAGGCAACACCTTCTCCAGTTCCTACAATTACAATTACAATAATGAGTATTATATACATATTGGGTTGCTTAATGAATGCAGAAGGAAGAACAAATCTCTCTGTCAGTCAAAGAAACCGGCAAAGTGACTGATGAAAGACCAACTGGTAATGCTAGATCCACTCTTCATAGACAAACTCGGGAATTTTCTAGATTACAAGGTTTTGCACACACGTCTCAAATCTCATCGAACAAAAAAATATACATAGCCCCCACACAAAACAAATAAAATAAAAAAAGACAAATTAAGAAAAGATAATCCTTTATATATGATAGGAAGCCTGACCTAATCTATGCATCAATGGCTACAATAATCACACACAATAAAGGAGAGTGGGGAATCCTTTGTGTCTGCCGCATTAAGGGAGAAGGAATTCTCAACTACAAGGAAGAAAAAGCATATGACTATAAAAAAACAATTTCAATTTCAACAACAAATTGACACATATTGTTAATTCTGATCTTCAAAAAAATTGGTGGTTGACATTGGCAATATAGATCTTACTCAGGTGGATCGTGTACATCATGCTATCAGTGACACCATGTGATAGCATACGTGATGCACGACAATGCTACTAGTAATAAAAACCAACTCAGTTTCCAAATTTGCTATTTTTTTGGATTTATTTTAGGACTATTAGTTTTGCTATTAGCAGGAGCAGGGGCTTTATTCAAGGTGGGATGAAATAGTTAGATATTCCCAAATGTCCATAGGCATCCAGAACTTCATGAGCACTCTTTTCTGCCAGATGTTTTTGTATGACTGTTTTAAGTACTATAGTCGAGCTCTGGTAAACAGGGGAACCGTGGATTTTTAAGATTTTGCGATTGTTTACTGGTTGAGCCGCTGGAATGGAATGAGGTAAGAGAACCCTCGGAAAAGAAGAAGCAACATGCTTAGCTTTCTCATAAAGAGGAACGGAAGCAGGGTGCCGGTAAACACTAGAAGTCATCCATATATATTTTGTTTTGCCAGCATCCTATCTGCATTAT
The DNA here is from genome assembly GCA_903798275.1 of Fraxinus angustifolia subsp. syriaca. Classification (NCBI taxonomy): domain Eukaryota; kingdom Viridiplantae; phylum Streptophyta; class Magnoliopsida; order Lamiales; family Oleaceae; genus Fraxinus; species Fraxinus angustifolia. Next base: position 13,455 of record CAIGRE010213211.1, read on the forward strand.
GTGAAGTTCAGAAATGAAAGGACTCAAAGCCGATTCTTTCTCCATCGCTTCCTCAGGAATGTTGATGCAAACAAACCTGGGGTTCCCTTATATTAGTTACATGAGAAGTAGGTTGTTACTGTTTTATTAATCCATTTTATCTAGAGCTTCTCTTTTATTCCTATAAACTCTAAACTCTGGACCAATATGTGAAGGAGCACCTGCAAGACACTGATTCTACTTATTTTACAGTTCTTTATAGTTCATTTTTTACTCTTTTCCAAAGCTCAATTTTGAGCTCCTTTACAGCAGGCTGGGAACTAAGAATTACCTATATGCCTAAACCCAAGCAGAAATAACAACAAGACAGGTGAATAAACTTGATTAGGGAAAGGTAGAAATATTTCTAACTCGTTAATGGTACCAAAAATGACAATAAGAGTCTCAGATTGAGAAGCTATATTGGAAGATATAACTAGGTGTAAGAAATCCCAAAAGATCCACAAGAATTATGCTTGCTTAATTGCTGAATTGACAAATCTCAAAGTCAATGGTCTAAGTAACTGAGAAAAACACACATCTACCCAAAAAAAAAAAAAAAAGAAACCCAAAATGGAAGAAGAAATTAATGGATTATCCTTGCACCTAAGAGAATACAACTGTCTTGTGTGTTAATAGCTACTCCTTGATCCATGTTCATATCATGAAATACAAGCATGTAACATCCTGTTTGGTAAGTTACAATGAAAACCTGAAATTCGCAACATGGGACATTCCACACTTGCAAGGACAAATCAATTACGTCAGTCTAGCAACGAACCAAACCGACAGATGAAGACCAAGCAGTAATACAATTAGATGACAGAAAAACTTGGTATCCTAGGTAAGATAGTTTCAGTATCATGCGACCCTTTTCTAAAAGATAGGAGAGCAAATATTCGTGCGTACACCATACAGTTTAGTGTTTGAGTAGCAACAACAGTGTTATGTATTATACCTTAATGTTTAACTCTGAGATCATATGGTAAACAAAATGAAATCAGAAACTTGCAAAGCAAACAAGCCTATTTATCAATATTCTTTGATGTAAATTTGGATTATTAGAGCTCACAAAAGAGTGACATGATGCTCTTTTACATTGTTTCCCACAAAACCTAAATGCCTTATTCTTGAGTGGTTTTTATTGATTTAAAATGCAAAACTAGCTCCTTAAAAGACAGTTGAAGCATGGAGATAATATTAATTTCTAACAACATGAGCAAAAAACAGGAGGGAAACTTTAGGTTGTAATTTGCCTTCCTATTTTCTTAATCTTTTATTATACAAGAAATTTTTTAAACTAATTCCGAGAGAGAGAGAGAGCCATTTCTTCATCAATTACTTTTCCTATTCCCTTTCCTCCAATATATCAACCAACCAAAATATAACTTTAAACTTGTTGGAGAACAATTGCATGCTCTTAAGGTGGAAAACAATACAAACTCAATGTATGAGTTCTTTAACATTCAATCATCGTGAGTCATGTTTAGGATAAGATGGTGTGATTGATAGGAATGCTCCAAGAACCGCACCACAAGAACTTAAAGAGTTCAGTTTTCCTAGCATATCAGGTAACTGGAACGATATTTGGGGGTGACACAACAAGGAAAATCCGTAAATTAACCTCTCAGCAGGCAATATTAGATAAAGCACAGCACCTGCTATTCAAACATAAGAGTCTGCAGTCAACCCTCTAGCTGGCAAATGTTAGGTATCCTCGCAATAAACTTGCCAAGGAGATCTATTACACTTGTCACTTGTTTGACGAGGAGTATTAGATCTATTACGCTCCCGACATGCTTATTAAAATAATATATTTATAAATATATTGTAAAGTGGTTTTGTTTTTGTTAATTCCAGCACGCCGAAGTGTATAGACAAAATGTTGACCATTTATCTCCCAGCATGTATGTATCTCTCAACATGTTAGTGACATGTCCAGCTTTACAAACAAAAAAATAATTTGGACACGTTACCTGGCAATTCCAACATGTATCAGCAATGTGTCGGCATCGTACACCGACTCTCCGCGTCGAGAGGATGTTGGAGCATCCTAGGTTAAATATAAAGCACCAAATTATATAAAGCATGCGCTGCTTCTAAGTGAAACAGTAACCTACTTCAGGCAATTTTCCTCCATATTGCAGCCACAGGAAAGTTATTAAATGATTGTGCCACAATTGTTGCATAAATATATAAGAAACTCCAAAGAATGTTAAATGATTTTTACATGTTTTACATCAGTTAAAAAATTTGCTTATGGGCCGGAAAAAGAAGTTGAGTCCATGCAAGCACTGCCAATAAAAAGCCAAACAATACTGCAACACAACACATATATCTAAAGACATATATAGCAACTAACAGGACAAATACTGGACTTCAATTTCAAAACCACCACAAAATACAATTAGGTGACAGTACAGAGCATAAATCTTTACGCATTGTGATCTGAATAATAAGGGAAGGAAGGGTACAAAAAAGTTTGAGCATAGAGATGATAGAGCTACCGTCTGTCCCCTAAGCTTTTCATTCTCCTCTTCGAGACGTGAAACCTTGTTCTCCAGCTCGTTGGTGTAAGCCTATCAATTAAAAGAGAATTTCCAATGAACTAATAGCCACAGGAAAGAAACAGGACAATTTACAAATTTTGCATGTTGAGTGTATGAAACTTACCTGCTTCCTTGCTCGAGACCTTGCTGCTGATTCCCTGTTCTTGATCATTCTCTTCTGCCTCCTTTCGACATTTTTTTCAACTGCACCATCAGGAGCAACCCTCTTTCCTCCAGGTGTTTGTGTGTCCAATAAAGTTCCCATCAGAGTGGAAGGTGACATGGTCATTTGGGCTTCGGGATAAGCTGTGTCCACCATTGAATTTCCACCAATAGGATTAGGCTGTTGAAGTGAATGGCCCAGAGCAAATACAGGCAGCATGTTCTGTTGCTGTTGCTGTTGTTGTTGCTGTTGCTGCTGTGGACTATTTGAAGGGAACTGATAATGTGTCCGCTGCACTTGCTGTCGCAATGCCATTGGATCAACAGGCCCTACCACTGAGCCCAAACTTTTCTCCCCGGGAGACAACTCAGCAACAATTCCTGCCTTAACCAAGAAATCCTGCAGTGTTATCTCCCCAAGAGTAGCCTTCCTATCAAGACTATTCTTCTTCTGCCTCTGCTGAATACCTTGCCACACCTCATCAACAGTCTTCTTGCTCAGATCCCTCAACGGCGTGGGGCTTGACTGTCGATTCAAAGAGGATGACGGTATCTGCTGACCAGGCTGCTGCACAGTGGGACCAAAATCTGCACCCTCCACTGCTTGATTATTAGTCTCAGCACTCCACAAAGTCTTAAGAAGCTCATCAAGGTTCATGCTACTCAGTGGCTTTCCTAAATCCCCCAATTGATTCCGCACCTCATCAAGAGTGAGGCTATACAAGGATCCCTGGCTAGCCAATGGATTCAATTTCGGCTCTTGAGTTTGGGTTCGGGTTCCATTACTACCAACCCCCTGAGATCCCATTGCCTGCGTTACCATTCTACAGCCCCCTTTCCTCTCTATTCACACTCTTATATAAAATTTTCAAGAAATCAATGACAAAAACTTCTTCAATCGACAGCAAAAAATTGCATGAAATCCACATTCAACTTCAATCTATTAAAACCAAATAAAAAAACCCCATTAAACAGAAGAACACGTTAATCACTACATATCAAGAACAAGAAGCAAAAATTATAAAAGATGTAAAAAAAACCAGGTCTAATCCCACAAAATGCATGGAGTAAAAAGGGAGGGAAAAGGTAAAAACAAGACTTACCAGATCAATAAGAAAAAGCCCAGAAAGAGATTAGAAATCAAATAATCAGATTTCAGTGTGCATGCAGGGTCCAACGTTCTCAACCCGAAAACCCAGAAGCCATAAAAACCCGAGCTCTTCAAAACACTCATGAGTACATAAAAATTCATGCTTGAACAGATTAAAATAAAGAAAAGAGGAAACATACCCACACTCTTTTCTCTCTAGAATGTAGACATTCATATAAATTTATGTCACCACAGGAGCATTAAGGTATTATTAAATCTCCCGACCAACTTCAAAGAATTGAAATAAATAAGTAAATATAAAATCAAACCCTTCATGATTCCTTGCAAAATTCTTTATTATTTGTGCTATTTCCGGCACCGGGAAGGTAGTAATTTATTCATTTTTTCTATTTAATTTTCTTCGTTGGAGTAAAAAAGGGAAAAAGTGTTGGAACAAAAGCTGGTGTTGTGGTACGAGGTAGTCCCGATCAAAATCTTATATTATTACACGTGATGACCTTGTTGGGCTAAGTTGGAAATATGAATAATACTAAACATAAAAAAATTATATAATAGTTTACATGCAAATAAAATGTAAAAAAAGAGTGGTTGAAAAAATTACTTGAAAGTAGATCTTAAAATTAATAAAATTTATTTCAAAATAAGGAAATTAATTTATTCATGTCTATTAATTTTTTTACTTAAAAAATATAAGTTGCTTTTAAGTTTAACAAAATAAGTAAAATTATTTGGCAAGGATAAATGAACAATAAAAATTTAAACTCCCATTTTAGATTTAAGAATGCGGTCAAGTTCCATTTTTTTTATTTTTTTATTTTTGGTAAAATATTCTAACAATGTCAAAGATGTATTTATTTGTTAGAGCCAAAATGGGAATATGCCCAAAAGGCCAAAAGATACACACAAGAAGTTGCAAACACACTCACTTTTTAAAGTCATTCAAGTATCCGTTTGACAATTATTAAAATAAAAAAAAAATTAATTCATTTTCAATTAAATAAAATATTTTATACATAAACCTAAAATATTTTCCTACTTTTTATCCACACATTTTTCAAAAAATCATTATTTCAAAATTCATTTTCTCCAAAAATACTCATTTTAATAGTTGTCAAATAGGGACTAAATATAATCCCCGAAGGTGAGATTAGGGAGGGTCAATAATTCAATAAGTAACCTTCACGCATTTAGTGGGTGTTTTTGGGATTAAAATTAGATTTTTAGTAGATTCTGATAGAAATTTTGAAATGTGTGATTGAAAAGTCGTGAGACTTATGAAAGATGTGATTAATATTAATTGGTTGACGTTAATTTAGACTAAAATCTGATTTTAATCCGAAATAAACAGGGTCTTAATCTCCTCGTATAACTACAATTTTGAAAAAATAACTATCTTTTCAACATAGCCGTATCTCTTTCCATGAAACCTACTATTTGTACTGTATTAATATGAAAATTTCATTAATATCGATCTTTTTCTGTTAAAACAGTTAGTGTATACGAGTGCTTGTGCTATTAGAACACTCCAACCAAGAGGGAGAGAGGGCAGCAAAATCAGTCAAGATCCAAACTGAATCAAAAATACTAGCTAGCCCTCTTTCTAAGTAAAAGTTAGGTCACATTTTTCCAAGTAAATAACACTCTATCATTTGTCAATTTAATATATATTTAACTTTTTCATTCAATTTTTTCCCTTCACATCATTTTAATATATCATTGTTATGTACGAGTAGCATAATTAAATTAATAATACCAACTTTTACCTATGGTAAACTTAATAAGCCATTGTTTTTACGAGGATTAAAATCAAAATTTTAGGAAGTCTTTTATTAACTTCGACTTAAACAAAAATACAAAAATTTGATCCCATCAAAATATAGCTATTCTGGCAGCAATTTTTATAGTTTTAACTCTTGTTTGACACTCATTCTCATTTTTTTCTATATTTTCATTTCAATCACACATTCTCCCAATAAAATAATATTACACACAAATCAAAAACTTTTCATCATTTTTCCACCACACATTCTCACATCAATCACTATTCCAAAATTTCTATTTCTCCCAAAATGGGTTTCAAACAGACATTCTCCAAAAAATGAGTGTCAAACACCCTCTTAATAAATTATTCTCAAAAATTTCTTGGAGTATTATCATTTTCATAATGTTATAAAACCAAAAATCGCCAAATCACTCCTTCGAGTTTGTAAGGAAATCGGCATATCATCGAAGGCACTTCCAAAACCTAGACGAGCTTTAGCAAAAGCAGCTATCATGTTAGGCCAACTCCAATGTGAGCACTAAAACACCAAAAACACCAAATTTTGTACAATTTTGGTGTTTTGGTATAAAAATGAATATTGCTGCACTAACATTTTACCTATCTTTTTATTTGTGAAAAGAATGATTTGAGGGCAATTGTGTCATTTGTATTATATAATTTTAATACAATTATTATTGTTGTTGTTATTATTATTACAAAGGATATTATTAATATTATTATTATTGGCATTTAAAATAAATTTAAAATGTTAAAAATAATAAT
>CAIGRE010213235.1:0-21566 GCA_903798275.1 Fraxinus angustifolia subsp. syriaca
ATTATAATCAATTTTACATATTTTCTGGAGACACTTGAGAGTTCTGAAAATCATTTGTGAGTGCTGCACAATTGATTTATTTAATCGTTGTATCCTGGAGGTGATTGTCCACCGAGATCGCAGTAATTATCGACGGGCAATTTCCCTTTAGAACATCGTACTATCACGAGACTCGATCAGTCAATAAGTTTTATTTCCGCTCTTTACTCTATTGCAACTAGTAATATTTCTAACATATGCAAGTTCAACATGGAACAAGCTTATGCAAAATTCTGCATCTAGCACGTGTCAGCCCTTTAATAAACTAATGAATCTGACCTCCATGTGAGGGGCGCATTGAGGAAAATTTAAATAAATAAATTTGTCCTTAAACTTTTAGATGATGTGCTTCAACAAGAACTGCGTTTATTTATTTCTGCAGAATGAAGTATAATTAAAATCGGTTGCTGCTTCTTTTCACAGAAGGTGCAGAATGCTTTGTTGCAATCAGATGTCCAATCAAAATCCGATAAAAGTCCTGTCACAGTGGCTGATTATGGTATGCTGTTGCACTGTCAGATTCATTCATCTTATATTAGTATTTTGCATAACTTTATTCTGCGAAGCACATATTATTCCATAACAATTGGTTGAAGAGGTATTGTCCATTTTATGTGGCTTATGCAGAAAATAAAATGATTATAAACGCATAAGGTTTTTTACATATGTTGCACGGAAAAATTGCAGTTCAATTGGACTATGGAGTGAAGATCGAATAGAAGTTTTTTGGTTTTGTTTTTCCTTTAATAAGCAACTCAAACAGTTTTCAGTTGGACCCTGGATTGTTTCTTGAGAATCCTACTTGAACTGTAGTGAAAAATGGTGCCCTGGAGTTCATCGTGTTATACTGAAAGATAATTCTTCATCGACTGGCTGATGTTTCCTTTTGATGCGGGTTGAAATGAAAGTGGAAAAAAGTCGTGTTAATATATTTTGAGTCTTCATCTCTTAGGAGAAAATCAAAGATAAAACATTTACTTGCTAGTCCTCCTGATATTGCATCACATGCATATACAATAAATGTTCTTATTCTAAACGATCATCTAATTTTTAGGTTCACAGGCTTTGGTTAGCTTTATATTGGAGAAAGAGTTTCCATCGATGCCATTTTCATTAGTGGCTGAGGAGGTACCATCTGAACTTGTAGTCTGTTTTTATGATGGTTATGCAAAATCTAATTATCCTCATTTTCTTTTCCTATATGTAGATTTATTTTCGTATTGCTACCCACCCAATGTGTAAAAGTTATTTATCATTTCTTGTTGAATGAGAGATATAAAGTTTGAGTATTTCTAGGACTCAGAAGACCTTCGCAGAGAAGAAACCCGAGAAACACTAGTGCGCATAAAGGAACTTGTAAATGATACTCTTGCTGGGAATGGAATGAATCATATATCACCCTTGTCTGAGGAAGATGTGCTCGATGCCATTGACCGTGGAAAATCTGAAGGTGGTCCTCATGGTCAGCATTGGGTTTTGGATCCTATTGACGGTACCAAAGGGTGAGTGTGCAAGGAATCTTCATAATTAGTAATTTCTCCTTGGGCTTGCAATGCTGGATTGTTTCTCTTGCCTTGTGAATAATTAGTGGTCTCATCGAATTGCTTATTATTTTTCGCTCTTTCAAATACGTTCTCTTAGTGTTGAATTTATCTTCCGAAGTGAGTCGATGTCCCAAAATTGGATTCAGTATACTTAGATCACTGTGCCTGTCCTTGAAATGAGTTGTTTACTACATCTGGGGTACTCCAAATGGGACGAGAAGATACTAATACATATTGGTGGACAGCTTGGAGTTCTTAGTGAATATGAACTCTGTAAAATTGGTATGACTGTCGTGAAATATAGTAAACTTATACTTTCCTATTCAAAATTTGTGTTTACGAGGATTTTTCTGAATTTCCCAGACGTGGATGATTGTGAGCAGAATGTTTATGAAGTAGTAACTGAAAAATAAGGTATTAAGAAAATTTGATATCATCCTTCTTTGTTTAATATTCATAGAAAAAGAGTTAAACTGAAAAGAAATGTCAATTCTACCTAATTTAACCAAAGTTTTTCTGATCATTTTCAGTTTTTAAACACTTCTCTATTAAAGTATTAGATCGGCTAATTTCTCAATATACATCACAAACATGGAAACATGTGTGAAGGTCATGCAATTGTTCTGCAACATGTTGGGACAATTGTTCCAGACAGACAACTAATTGTCTGATTTAATACTCTCTCTCTCTCGGTGACTCTCCCCTCCCTCAGATTTGGCTTTGAGAGTGCATTTTATAGTGTATAATTCTTGCGAGCCCATTATTCATACAACAGTTTTATGCCTGCAAATGCAGTTTTATGAGAGGAGACCAATATTGTATTGCATTAGCATTGCTAGACGAAGGGAAAGTTGTGTTGGGGGTGTTAGCTTGTCCGAATCTTCCTTTAACATCTGTTGCCAGCTATGATCGGCACAATTCTCAAGACAAAGTTGGCTGTCTTTATTCTGCTCAAGTTGGTGCTGGAACCTTTATGCAGTCTCTAGATGGCTCGCCTCCAAGGAAGGTTGCTATTTCCTTGCGTACTTACATTATACATTTGGCTAAGTTTTAAGCATAGCAAAAGTAACCGAAAATGTTTGAATACCTTACTTTTTTTCTAACTTTTAAGTAGAAAAACTTAATTATTTGAAAGTAACCCTACGGTAGTTTCAAACTAAGTAACTTACTTATTTCTTAAAAAAAAAAAAAAATGAAAAAAAAAAAAAAAAAAAGAACCCTGCTATGTGTACAGAAATATGCTGCCAGAAATTTGTCAAAATACATTTGGTAGTTTTTGATTCGATAATGGCCAAAAAAAAAGAAAAAAACAGACCAACCAGCTGGTGATAGTTTGGCATCTCTGCTTCTGTAAAAGCAGAGAAATCCCAAAAAAAAAAAATTCATCTACTTAAAAAGGTCCTTATTTTCTTGTTAGTGGACTTTTTAAGCTTTGTCAAACTTGCTAATATACTTTGATCTGCCGTTGAGAAGTCGAAACTGATCGTCCTATTGTCTTTCAGGTACATGTTAGTGCTACTACAAACCCTGAAGAAGCTTTGTTCTTTGAATCTTTTCAGGCAGTACATTATTCGCACAATTTATCTAGTTTGATAGCAAAAGTACTACTTTCTCTATTTTTTCTCTTCTTCTCCCGCTTCCTCTCTCCGTGTGAATGTCTTGGTAGCAAATTTCTAATACTTCATTTCCTATCAGAAAATGGGTGTCAAAGCACCGCCTGTTAGGATGGATAGCCAAGCAAAGTATGGTGCTTTGTCCAGAGGAGATGGTGAAATATATCTTCGTTTCCCTCGCGAAGGCTACCGGGAAAAGATATGGGATCATGCAGCAGGATACATGGTTGTCGCAGGTTGATAAATTGCTTCTCTCATATATTTATTGACTTGGTTATAGAATGGGGTCAAAAACACTGTTAGTAACTCAACTTATAGCGTTATTTCACTTTAGTTAATGAACTGTTTTGTTCCAAGTTAGAGGTTGAACTTTCATTTTATTTTATATTAGGCACCCTGTCTATCTCCATCAGTTGAATTACTGGAAAAGATTGTATAGCATGATAAATCTGTTTGTGTATTATATATATCATTTAACTAGGCAAAAACATGTCTGGTGGCCACGTTGTGCTTTATTCTCTTCTTCTTCTTCTTCTTTTTTTCCATTTTTTGTGTTTCTTTATAGAAGTGCATTTGCCAAGCACTAGTCGCCCAAAAATATGTGCTTTTGCCTAGATGGCCGGTAAAAATAATACAGTAACAGATTTTCCATGCCATGTCTTCGTTTTTGTCCCACGTCAACATTTTCGTCTATTCAGTTGGCCAAAGTGCCTAAACATGAAGAATCTGCAATAAAATGATGGGCCTATATTAATAAATCCAGTGGCTGTAATTGCACCGTTTATTATTATTATTATGGGTATCCAAGATTCTGGTTGACTTTCATTTTGTAGAAGCTGGAGGTATTGTCACAGATGCTGCTGGGAATCCTCTGAACTTCTCGAGAGGGCGATATCTTGATCTGGACACAGGTATAATTGTGGCAAATCAGAAGTTAATGCCCACTCTGTCGAAAGCTGTAGTAGAGTCCCTAAAAGAGAGAGCTACATCCAAGTAATTTTAATTTAACATATGGTGATTTTATGTTGTCTATGGATATGCAACAGGGAGTGAGATAAGTTGTTTGCTAGATGTTACTATTGCTTTGTAATTGAGAGCATCTTGTTCTTAACTCACACCAGTCTTTCAGTAATAATAAGTTTCTTTTTCAGGCGAAAGAGAATTACTTCTTGTATTAATTGTGTATGTTTTCTCGTGTACTGTCGAAATGATCTTGAAGCTTTATTTTTTTTACTTAGCATTCTTCGGAGATAGTTAACTTTATGGTTAAACTTTACTATTGTACACGTGTTTTATTTTGTCGTAAATACGCTATTATATTCTAAAGTCTCTTGTGAATAGTTGGTTGTTATTGAATATTTTCATAAAAATGGAAAATTTGAAGGATGGGTGCCTCTCTTGAATGAACATCTAAAGCTATGTCATGGTCAAAAGATTCAGTTTTTGGGTCAATCCAAAAATTGCCGGTTTACCCGGATTTGACCGGCATGCACACCGGTCTAAAAAGTTCACCCTCTTTACACAAATAAAATAAAAAATAATAATTTCTCAAAACACTGTCCAATCTTTCTTTAATTAAGTTGAGCCTTGCGATTACATAAAAAGGATGAAAGATCGAGCATTTTCCTTACACTATTCTATTCATAGTCATTTATTATAGTAGTTATTTTATGTGACAGCTTGTTATTTGAGATATTAATTTTTCATAATTATGTGATTTTAAATAGTAAGTTAATGTCTCAAATAGCTAGATTACTGTAATCGCAGGCTATGAATATCATTGTTCTTAAAATAATTCAGCCCATTCCTTCTATCCTCCGTCCGCCCCAAAATAAAAACCCTCATTAACTGTATACACTAGCACCAAGACTTGTGCACCACCACGACCACCACCACCAATGGCTTCATCTTTCACACCTATAAATTTGAATTCATACTTGAGTGCCATATCATTATCTAATAGCAAAATCAATAGCACAAAGAAGATCTATCAAGACAAATGGCGATAGTCATGTAGATTTTCGCCTCAAGCCAAAAAAATTCTAGATTGGCAATGATGGTAGTGCAAATCTGACTTTGTGGTATTGGTGGCGGAGATCCGATTGGTGTGGTGTGAGTTGACTCGATAGTGCTAAAATTCTGCTGGGTGTGGATTGTAGATTTGAGATTTGTATATGAACGATATTTTTTTATTTTTTTTTTCCCAGTGGGTAGGGATGGAGGAATTGGTTGTGGTCAAATTTAAAAGGTCAGTGTTATTAAAAAATATTAATAAGTATAAGCAGCACAATTAAAATTTGAAAACAAACAATAGTTTATGACATAATTTCCACATTTAAGAATGTCTAAGGATTATTCACCAAAAGTAGGGGTAAATAGCACAAAATGTCCCTACATTTGAATGTCATTGTGTAAAACATCCATATCATTCATTTTTTGACATTTTCACCCCTACCTTCCACATTTCATTGCGCGAAATGTCATTTTCAACCATTTTTCTAATAAAATGACGATTTTACCCTCCTATTCAAATGAAAAAAAAAAAACAAATTGCAATCATAGACCTAAATTTTTTCAAAATATTACAAATAAGTCCTAAATTCTCGACCATCACCACTTTCACAACCCTACCAAGCAGTCACCTATATATCCACATAGCACCACCTTCTGGCCACCATGCCCGCCGGACTCCACCACCAATAGCCTCGTTTCACTCTCCTCAACATCCTCTCCCATCCTGCATAACCATAAGAGGCCCGTGTAGACGAGTGGAGGCTCGTACGAGGTTCTTTCTTTGCTTTTCTAGGAGGTGGGAAAATCAGGAGGATAGTCTTGTGGATGTCTTTCAATTGTTTCTCTTAGTGATTTCTCTTGGTCACTAAGGTTTGAAGGTGGAACATCATACACATCTGTAAAAATTTCTCCTATAGTTGGTTTCTCTACTTTCTCTGCATTTTGAATTGCATGCAAAACCTGTGGCAAGAGCAGAATCAGTTAAAAATGGAGAGTCAAGTAATGTACGAATTTTACAAATGAGTGAATCGCAGTCAATAGATTGATACACAGGCCCATATAGATAAAATCAAAATGGCTAGCACCTTAATGTGATCAAACGAGTGTTATCAATAAAATTTACATTGATCAATAGTGAGAGTATCGACCGTTAATGTGATAATATCTCGAGTTCACCCTATGTGAATCTATGCCGCTATTAGAGAACACCTTTTAAGTTAAGAATCATCATATCATATGTGAACAGAAACCAGGGACAGCGAGCACCCTAATAATGCGAAGTCTTATATTTGATCACAAACATAAACAATGAGCATACGACAAGTGCGAAGGTGAAATTGCTAAGTAAATATATTCTTATTTAGTTCCATCAACTATTCCACATCAGTAAAAACCATAACTAAAGCACACATGAAAAAGAATGTAAATCCTATTAAACATGACTTCACAATCAATAAACAAAGAACACGTAGCATGATAAATAAAACGTGAAAAGGTAGCATGTTCAATTAAAACTCACCAATTAATTCCTACCACGTGTTACTAACATAAATGACTTAATTACCCTTGCCCTCATCAGAAAACTACAAATAAGTGTAGTAGGGAGCAAAGAAGAATTTGAAAAGTCGAATATTCTCCTTACAAATAGCCATTTCTCTCCTGGCAAGAATTTGAAAAGTTGAATATTCTCCTTACAAATAGCCATTTCTCCCCTGGCACTTCTTTAAAGCCAGAATTTAGTGAGTTTAGGAGGGAAAACACCGGTTGGATGAAAGAAATTTGTTAATCTTAATTTGGAGGTCAACGAAGAGCAAAGCACACACAAATTTATAGTGGTTCACCCTCAACTTGGAAGCTACGGCCACTCGTCACTTTATTTGAACTCTTGAGGTAGTTTTCTTCACTTCTACCTTGCACACAAAAAACAGCCTCCTAAATGTAGGGTACTGATTAGGTTCTAGACATTCCAACATTTATAGCAGAAAATGGTCACATATCAAAATCCCATCTGAGTGCAAAATGCTAACATATGTAGATCCTAGTTATAGTGCAAAGCTTTTGTACTGCCAAGCAAATTCTTGTTGAACTAATATTTCTCTCAAGTATAACTACAGTAGCGCTTATTAGATAAATCATCCGAGTTGAGGTTGATAAGATGATAAATTTAAACTGAAAGTAAAGGGCCATTTTTTGACTAGTGCGAACAAATTACCTGCTTCCTAATACCATCACGGAGTTCTGATTCAGCAGGAGCACTCCACCAACCTTCCCTTTCAATCCATTTCCTAAATCTTGTTACAGGATCTTGTGCCACCCTCCACCATTCGATCTCTTCCGCCGGACGATATTTGGATGAGTCGTCAGATGTGGAGTGGTGTCCAGATCTGTATGTGAGGGCCTGTTGACGAAACAATCAGCTCTAACAGTGACCACTCGATATATGAAATTGATTAAAGATGTTTGGATAAAATCCTTTCCCCATTCCAAGGACCCACAAAGGACCCCTAATGGTGCCACAATCAGTCCGTTATAAAATTGGAAGTTCCTACTCTTAAACAAAGCATCCAATGATTTATATTGTGGTGTCACCTCAATCAAAATAGGTCTGCATTCACTAATGGCCATTTTACGTGCCACACGAACAGCATTGTACACAGCAAGTGCATCATTACCGTCAACTCGGATGCTACGAACTCCATAAGCCTGACCTCTAACAACAATACCATCGCCTGTCCAAAAATGAAGACCTCGGTTAAAAGGCTAAACGAGCAAATGTGCAATTGTGTAAATAGGCAACGAGAAGGGAATATACTTCGAAACTGATCCATTACTGGGGTGCTGATGGCCCATCCATTGTTTCGGCAGAAAAATATGACTGGTGCCTCCATAACTGCCGCAAAATTTAAAGCAGCATGGAAATCTCCCTAATAATATTCATGTACGAGAAAATTACGCAGAAGACGTTAATAAATTGAGTCCATGTGAGCATAAAGAAGCCAGAAATGAAGCATTTCCGCCACACCAAAAACCCAATAGTTCTCTCATATATTCCATTCCCACAATAAGAATGAGCCTCGTGAAAATAAGTGTAGTTGAGTGAACAATTTGAACTCTGGAAAAGGTAACAAAATCCAACATTTTAAGGAACAAAGTAAAAGTAATAAAATTAACTGAATTCAACTAGAACCCCAGAAAAGATAAAATTATAGCAATATGAGGATCTATTCCATAAAAAACTGTTAATATTAATAACATAGAATGTAGTAACGTATAGATTGATTGATGAAAATGAAAAGGAAGGAATCTCTATACCGTACTAGTGCCTCCATCTCCGAAATATGTAATGGTGCATGCATCTCGTCTATCCATCTTCAGAGAATAAGCAGCGCCAACAGCATGAGGAACTTGAGTACTGATACACAATTAGCACCACGAATAATGATTTAGTATTTGAAAAATTTATATAGTGGTTTATCAAGCTTGATAAAGTTTGTCTCTTACGCTACTGTTGATGCAACAGTGAAATAATTGTGTTTGTTGGACCCATAATGGATAGGCATCTGTCTTCCTTTCCCATTATCAAACTTGTTTCCAAAACACTGATTTGCAAATTCTTGTAGAGTAAATCCCCTCCAAAGTAGAACTCCAGCTTCCCTATACTGCAAGTGAAATTTAATTTATACTTCAATAGTAATGTAGAAATACAATACAAGAAGATGCTGATTTTGAAGGTAGGTTGAGAAGGATATATCATGTGAAAGAGCAATGTCTTTTAAACATTCTTTCTTAAAATGTTTCTGCGATTTCTCCCTCTTCTCTCATTGTTTATTTATGCGAATGTCGGTTCCTGCTCAAAAAATTTCTGTGATTATTGCATATCAGCAGAAAAGAACTAGTGATTGAAGGGCGTGAGTCATGAGAAAGAGAATTCCTTCAAAAAAAGGTCTTGGTTATTAACAATAAATTTCGAAATTAAGCCCATGTTTGAAACCCATTTTCAAAGAAATAGAAATTTTGGAATAGTGATTGATGTGAGAATGTGTGGTGGAAAAGTGATGAAAAGTTTTTGATTTGTGTGTAATATTATTTTATTTGGAGAATGTGTGGTTGAAATGAAGAATGAAATTTTGGAATAGTGAGTGATGTGAGAATGTGTGGTGGAAAAGTGATGAAAAGTTTTTGATTTGTGTGTAATATTATTTTATTTGAAGAATGTGTGGTTGAAATGAAGAATGAGAATGGGAAATAGAATTAGAAATAGAAATTAAAGGGTGTCAAACGGGGGCTAAGATTTTTATTTTCAGAAGGATATACATCTTTAGTCCTATGAACTGAATTTTCAACCGGATTCGAAGAGTCTATTTTAGTCCTAGGAATCAGACATTCATAATTTCTTATGTTATATTCATTATGGTTTCACAGAGATTAAGGTTCATTTACTTCTTACATATGCAAAAGAAACTACATATACAAATGTGTCTTCACACTCCATCACCTCTTTAGAAGGTTAATTGGCGATCCAGTTATATGCACAAGCATATACACAGAAAGCATGAGTGGAGTGATGGAGCCACACGAATCTAATACCAGCAAGATCTTATCATGGCATATAGAATGTATCTGCTCATGAATCGGGGTAGCTCATTTGGACATGTCTTGTGGTTATAGTGATTTTTAAAGGTTTTAATAGGTCTAGAGTGTTAGATTAGCTTGAATTAAGGGTTGAGATTTTAGTCAAATTCATTGGTAGGAGGAACCGTACTTGTGTATTTATATTCTAAGTAATAACAATCACATTTATAGAAGATGAATACTTATATAAGCAGATATGCTCGTAAGTACTATGCAGTGGACAGAGAATAACATTAGGTTAGTAGTCATGGATTGACCTTGCCAAAGCACTTAAAAAAGATGTATTATGAGCATGTTTGGGTAATCCTAAAAAAATTATGGTTTAAGTAACCTTTTTCACCAAACACGTTTGTAACTTTTTCTACCGTTACTCTCTTGGCAGGTGCTTTTAGGTTGAAAAAAACACATTTAAAGTAAGTCTTTACTTACCGCAAAAGTACTTTTTCCTTTTTCAGTCTTAGCCAAGCATGTTTGTCAGAAGATATGCCAGTAAGATCATAACCAAAAAACCTTTCACCCATAAGACACAGAAGAAAGTTTTGAGATCTATATATACTGATAATCGTGGATATTTTATAGATATTTTGCTCAAAGAAAGAATTCATTTATGAGGCAATTAGTTTTCTACATTAGGGATTCAAAACTTTTATGGGTCAATAATAACTTCAACATGTATTATGTAGTGCCTTATTTTAGGAATGCTCGTTAACCTGAGGAAACACAAGATCATCCATGTGAAGTGCAGCTGCAGATGCAATGTTGATGGCCTCTTCTCCAATTGCAGTAACATAAAATGATATTCTTCCCTGCCTTTGTGCTTCATAGAAGATAGTGTCCATAATTTGAAGTGTAACCATATCTTTATACATTTTCACTGCCGTTTCTTCATCAATCTGAGCACATTTGGAGGAAAAAAAAGTTATTTACCTGTTGAACCAAATTACAAAACTATGCAAATTGATTGTAAGATTGATACTATATTAATTTTGGTGCAATATACCTGTACACCGTCATCACTGACTAGTTGACCACAGTCATCAAGAACCTGGTAGCAGCGGATTCGCTCCTCTTGAAATTCAGACATGAATTTCAAATCTGAGGTGAACTTAACCATTCCTCCAGGAAAATTCAATACCTGCTCAGAAACATGTTCCACATCTATCAAAAGCAATGTTGCATGCATGCTTCATAAACACGCCGGAACAGATTTTATGTAACTTTAGTGAAAAGCAAGACTTTTGAATAAATTCAGGAGCTTCCATAACCTAGTTGAGCCGTGCCAAAAAAAAAAAAAATACTTCAATTTAGGATTTGAATTAGAAATATGAAAGCACAGAAAATATTTTGTTTTAGCAACACACCCTAACTTCAGTACACTTCTCAGATATGCTCTTCTAGCCTTGTCTACGGGAGATAATTTACAAACAATTAGCAAACCAAAAGCATTGCTCCTTTAATAATTAAAAAGGTACAAGGTTGTGGAATCTGTTAACACACAGGAAAAGAAAAAAGGGTGAATCAAAGTAATTATGGGGAAACCCATTTAGAGAAAAAATAAACTAGATTATAACCTCAAGAAGCGGTTCACGTTTGACACTAATTTCTCTCCAGACAGATGGGACGTTTTACATGTCATGGTCTAACTTAACTGTCTCAATCAGAAGAGGTCAAGAATATCTCATGATTAAAAAATAATAATTTGATGGTTTGCTATCTGTTTGCACCATTAGAATTTCACCCAATCTTCTCATGCAGAGCAGGGGGACAAGCTAGAATCATTAGCATCTAATGGGTTATTACCATACAACGTGAACAAATACCTACAACTAGTAATCCATTAATACAAACATGCACATAATCATCAGGTCTTTCATGACTTCGGATAATGGAAAATGAAGCTCGCTTTTATTTTAATCCTCTTTTAATAGCAATAAGATCAAAAGTAACCGCAAAGATTCAATTTTCGTTAATATATTAGAGTAATGTGGATAAAAATCACATTTGGTAGTAGTCAGCTTGGTGTGAAAAATCTGTGTGCATATGACTACTAAAGCTGGATGATCCAATTACATGCAGGGGCCATAATTTAGGAGCCAAAAGTGCAAGGCCAGAATCAGATTATTGGCTCATATTATGTAAGATGACTATTGCTTCCTCACTCCTGCTTAACTAACCTGCATAATGAAATCATACTTACAGTGACAACAAAATATGGAAGTCTATTTTCTTCTTCCACTCAACATTTATCTAAACCCAAGTCGTTCATATTTTCCATAGTTTGTCATATCTTTACAACAGATTACAATCAATACGCATCAGAAATGCAAACCTATCACTAGAAGAGTACCTGGGCATCATTATCGCTGTGCATAGAATCCAACTGATTCTCAGGTCTAACAGATTTAAAACGGTGAGGGCTGAAAAGGGTAGGCTGACATGACTTTGTTGTTGGGTATCTGAGATATTTAGACAAAGATGCGTGATTATGAGTGAAATAAGAACTCCAAGCACAGGTGCTGACTGTGCCCAGAAAACCCATTTTTGGATTCAAACGACACAAAATTCTTCTCGATTTTGACACGTAAAACGCCATTGAGTTTTCGGAAGATGAATAGTTGTTGAAGATTAAAGATTAATATGATAAAGATTGCCGAGAGAAGGATTCAAAGCACAGAATTGTTCGGAGATTTAACATCGGGGCTGGAATCGAGAGGAAATACCTGCAAGTGGATGTCTAACGCCAGACACGTGGCAAAATCAAATATGTCGTGTTACGTTTATCCGTTCGCCAATTTTTCGGTACTTTGCAAATTTTTCAGCCAAAGATGGCCAGAGGTCTTTTTCAGTCGGTCTGTCCACTCAAATTCATAGCAATGTACATACACAATATGTAAACGAAAGGAATCATTCTCAATTTTTTCATTATGCACCGCGATATAAGATAGAATAATGTTGCTTATACCTAAACATTAATTTATGCCGCATTAGAATATCCCGGATGTTGGATTTTTTAAAAATAATATTTTTTCCTTCATTTGAAAAAATATTATTTTCTTTATTCAACGTGATTTTTTATGGTATTTCAAGGGTTTGACATGGACTCTTATAAATAATAGACTCTTTTCACAAGTTTTGAATTATTGAAATGTAAAATAATTGTCTGCACATCTATTGTGTTTACTTTATCCATATTAGCTAATTAAATAAAATACTCTATTTATTATCCAATTAATTCTTTGTTTTTTATCTTCTTCTTGATTGCGATCATATACTTTATATTGTGTTATACATATTAACTCAATCCATTTATTCGAGGTTTTTTGTTATTTATAGCAGCTTCGCTCTTGGATTGCAATACAAAATTTTTGTTGTGGCAAGCGAAGATGCGAATTGTACTCGCGCAGATGAATTTGGATGATGTGTTGCTATGATTTGACAAAATGCTCACAACTTGGAGATGAAGGAGAAACAACGAAATGATTGAAAGACACTTTCACGGATTCATTTTCATCTCTTTAACAATATTTTTCAGAACGTTTTGAAGGAGAAAACGATAGTTGCGTTGTGGTTGAAGTTAGAACAATCGTACATGACTAAAAGTTCGACAAGAAAATTGCATATAAAACGGAAGTTGTATTCTCATCGCACGGTAGAAGGCGGATCTTTGAAAGATCATAGGCTATGTTTAAGAAAATCGTCGTTGATTTGGAGACTTTAGAGATAAAGTATGTTGAAAAATATTTTGTCTTAGCCCTATTTTGTTTGATGTCCACTTCGTTTAGAGACACGATCTTGTATAGTCATGATACTCTCACCATTGAAGACGCGTATGATGTCTTGTTTTCAAAAGAAAAGATGAAGATCTTGGTTGGATCAAATGCCAGAGATGGAGAATGCCTTGTTGTTCATGGTGATTGGAGAATGGGTAAGTAGAGGTCAAATTTTAGTAATTAGATTTGTTATTATTGTAAGAAAAAATAACACAATATGATGGATTGTGACAAATTGTAGAACAAATGTAATTTGATTGCAAATCATGGGAAGCAATCAAATACTTTAAACGAGACTACATAATCGAGACATATTTGAGTGATGGAGATGTTTTGACAATTTCTAACATGGAATCCAAACCTGATGAGTGGATTTTGGATACAACTTGTGCGTTCTATATGTATCCCAATTGAGATTTGTTTAAAACATATGAAATGGTGACACAATGTGTCATTGTCATAGATAACAACGAACTTTGTCCGGTAGCTAGTATTGGTAGAGTTAGATTGAAGGTGGTGGATGGAATATGTAGAACATTTGATCTCGTTCGACACATTCCAGACTTGAAGAATAATCTCATTTCCTTAAGTACTCTTGTTTCAAAAGGATTATGTTCTTTGGAGGAGGTGGAGATTTGAGAGTTCGAAAGGATGTTCTTGTTGTATTGGAGGGCAGAAGATGTCCTACATATATATCTTGCAAGATCAGGCAAAACTTGTGAAGAAAAAGTTGGCACAGATTTAATAGCGTGAGTGGAGATTCAGTTTAGCACGTAGCTTTGGGATTTGGTTTAGGATCTATATTGAAGAATTCTACTCAGTCGAGTTTGGAGGATATGAGTAATTCCGCTTTACCACCATTACATGTGATTCTATCGTATTCAACTGTTGGGGATAAACCCATTGTAGACAGGTATGTGGATGCTAATTCGATTGCACGTGTTTTTAGCATTTTTGAAGGTGTTGAAACTAGTCGGGACCGTCTATGAAAGCATTAGGAGTTGATTTTGCTACATGGCTTACTTCAACACTGTTTGATAATTTTTAATTCTTTGTGAATTTTGGAGAACCCTATGTTTGGGTTCATGTATTTGTGCTGGATACCGTGAAAGAATAGGAGTATTTTTGTGTTGGAGAAAATTTAGTTATTGTTGAAGAGATCGAATTTTTCGTTGCAGTCAGATTTATTTTTTTAGGTGGAGAAATTTTGAAGGTTTGTTCGTTGCATCTGAATTTGTGTCGGGTGGAGATTCTTGGGTTTTTTTTTTTATCAAATTATGTTGTTTTTTTGAGAAAAAATATTTTTTTCCCTTCTTTCCACGTGTTTTTATTGAAAAAATATTTTTTTTTCCTATATTCCATGTGATTTTTTTATCACGCTTCCATCTTTGTGGTATTTTTAGGGTTTGGCATGCACCCCTATAAATACTATACTCTTTTCACAAGTTTTGGATTACTGAAATATAGAATAATTGTGTATTTTTTTCTCCATATTAGTCGATTGAATAAAATATTTTCATTCCTCTACTAATTAATTCTTTGCATTTTATCTTGTTTGATTTGATCACATACAATCCGTTTTATTCCCAATGAACTTATCTAAATCATATGTAGTTGACAGCCATCTGTTTAAAGAAAATGTCGAGACCTGTCGACTAAAACCGTCTAGAAAGTAGAACATCAAGTCAGTTCCCATCAACTGCCTAAAGTCCAATTGCTGGAGCCTTGAAATAACTACTACTAGGTGCCCAATAAGTACTAACTTTTGGACCCTCGATTTTTGAAGTTAGCTTGACAAACAAGTCGGAACCCTTTCGTGCTTTGATGCCTAAATTCAACCTCAACAAAATACCCACGATGCATGCTCGCAACCAATGCCAAGGATGTTAATTCATGCTCCATCATCTAACATTTTTGCCCACAACTAAAACCACATTGCTTTGCAACCGAAATTTGATAATGACCCTCATCTAAGGCACATTACATCTTAGACTACGGCATAAGAGCAAGGCATGCCTAGGCCATAGTCTATGTACGTTTTAGAGGACTGACATAATATCCTATGTCATTAACATTCTATTTGCCAGCTGATGTAAGTAAACCACATTGATAGATTCGTAAAAATTACAATTGTTACTGGACATTAGTGTGACTTGTACTTCTAAAATTTTAAACTTTAGTCATATCACATAAAACTTATTCCGACATAAGACGTCGTACTAAAGCAAAATTTTAACAGAAACAGATGAGAAATGTTGAAGGGATTTATCTTTTGACAGATATATAAAACTATCAGCTTGACTAAGAACATGGGTAAACTATTCTGATGTAGAGAATATAATGGAATTAATATGGTTTACTAGTTTATGTTCACAATCTTAAATTGAAGAATAATAATAAGTCAATATCAAATTCTGATATAGAAACAATTTGAAGACCTACTAGAAGAAGCATGTTGGAGAGTGCGAAAGTCACCCGCGCCTCTCCGTTGTAGTCCTAACCCGCTGCAAGACACGTACAAACTCAACAAACATCGAAAAATCTAAACCTGCCATGTTATCACTAGGTGCAGCAGTGTATAGATTCTGACATATAACGAAATCGAATCCACTGAACTTTTTGATCAAAGCTTCAAGCTTGTTACTTGATAGGCTCTGGATGCTTTCAATCTGCACCAACTCCCCAATCTGTTCAGAACTTTCCCACCATTGTTTGACAATCCTCCGCTTTGCTTCACAGGGTTCCACAGAAACAACACCCTTCAAACGAATGCCAATACGGTTTAAAGCAATTTCCACTCCACCAATTCCACTATAAATTGACAACAGTGTCAATCCTTCTGGGAACAAGGATCTAAGAACAGATAGGTGGTATGCTAATGTGTCAGTCTGAAAAGATTGTTTAAGTGATTCAAGTCTTTCAGCCGTGCTAAACCCAGCAATCTGCGTGTGACGCACCGGATAGCCCATAATACGTTCTAGATGTTCAGGTTCAAGTGGCACCAATTTGTGTCGGCCAACCCAGACAAGATTCAAGGTCCGGCACTGATGGAGGAGATCCCTCTGCTGTTCAACTGTTAGAATTCCTTTTGAATCGATCAGCATTCTTCCAAGCCTATCACACAGTTGAGAGTTTCCTTTAGTTTCAGAACTGATGCAGCTCAATTGCTTCCTTGCATCCCACGATGGCCACCATTTTCCAGTATGCGGTAAGGCTTCTTGAATAGTCAGTGGTGGCTTCGGAAGAATGTGAAACCTATCTTCAGTAGGGAGATTATGAACATAGCCTTCCTTCCTAACCAAAGCCGAGAAGAACTGAGCATTGATAAATTCTGGCTGAACTGAGTACAGAAACTGTGATACTTTTACCCAAGAGTCCTGAGATAAATTTGTGATATTGCCATAGAAAAAATAAGGTGGTTTAGCCACCATATTATCAAGAGCCCTGCACGAGTTGGGCATAGACCTTTGGGACATTCCATTTTTGTCCAGCAATCCTGCATTATGGCCAACATGTCTCTGAGAGTCTGGCATCCACCGACTGGACAATAAAGACTTTCCATTTCTTGCTCCTAGCCAGGTCTGGCCAATAGAAGTGCTTGAGACTGCATCAAACTCTTCTTTTGCTTTCTTTAAGTTGCTTCGTACATCATTGTATTCTTCTTTTGGTCTTTTCCCTTTAAATTTTTCCAGCACATCAAAATCCCCAACATGAGATGCAGTATCTGGAGTATATTCCTCAGTTTTTACAGTAAATGGATTAACAGACTGATAACTTGAACGATCTCCCATTCCCCTATCCATAGATCTATAATTCTTACGGGCAATCGAGTTGCTCAAAGAAGTTAACAACTGCTGCAAAAACCAAAATTGAGTTTGAATGTGTTAATGTGCCATCAGAAGAGTGGTAAAAACATGTGCTCAGGCAATACTACAATCACAAGAGGGGCATGAGTGTGCAAGAAATATGAAAAGAGCAAGTCTTGATAATGATATAACCTTGTCTGGTTTAGCGTTAGTGCCAGCATTTTCACCTGCAACGATTGAATCCGCGAGTTCTGAAAGTGGAGCTTTGGAACCTGAAGCGAGAGATACTGTGCATCAGTGGCTCAAGAAAACATTGAATTAGCCCGTAGAAGATATTCACCTTGTCCAAATATTCAAATTGTAAATAGTAAATCTATATGAGAACTTGTGCGGAGAAAGAGCATATCCTTGTAAGCACGATATTGATGCACATTCTACTGGAACCATATGGTAACAGAAGTTTTAAAAAACAAAACCAAAGAGACACACACAGCTAATTATTTCTTTCCCAAAATCTATGTTCAATAAATGGAATGGTAATGATATCAATTTTTCAAAGGATGCACCCCTCCTACACAACACTATACTTAATCTTGCACATTTGTTTCATAAGACTCAAAAGAGTTTTACGTCCAAATGAAATTACAGAAATCCAATGAAAATGTTGAAAGCTGATAAAGATGAACCCCGTAGGGATGACAAATGGGAAAGACATTTCTGAAGAACATATAAAAACTAAATGTTATTGCAGATTTATGTGAATGGTGATCGTGCATCCGTAATCTTTCCCAATGATTCAAATCAGAAAATAACAGCATACATCCCGAATGGAAAGAAAATGCTAAAAATAGGTACAGATATAACATTCCAGCATTAAGCTCAAATAAAGTATTATGGGGCAAAAAATAATCCTTGGGGAGAATATTCGTTAGTCCATTCTGCACAACTTCCAAAATTCTGTCTCCTAATGTAACTCCATGGAAAGTGTTAGGTATTCTTCAAAATGATAATTATTACCATATATTCTTTATTAATCAGTCAGCTGTGAGGATTGGACTTGTAAGGGAGGCCGTACTTCATTTTGTGTGGGAATAGGTTGTTCTTAGAAGTCAGTCAAGTTGACTTTTTGCTAGAGATTTAGACTAATCCCCTCCAAAATTATACTTTTCAATTTTTCAGTCTTTGCCCCCTCCCCCTACTGTAGAAAGCATGGGTAATTCTTTGTGTTTTGCTAATCAACTTACCATATCTCTCAAAAGCTGTTGAAATTTCTTGCTCAGAGAAGCCCATTTCAAGCAATCTAAGAGTCTTATCCATGATTCCAACCAAGATTTCATTTCCACATTCCTGAAATTAGCAGTTAATCTTGAATTAGTCTAGACAGCACAATTTTGAGCATGCAGAGTAGGAAAATATGAAAGTTTGTGCCCAAAAAATTGATTTTCCTGCACCCTGGATATTAAAGTACACCTTTCAACAATTCTCCATGAGTAGTATCATCCACGTGGATAATTGCACTCGAACAAGTACACGGTAAAGTTAAGTTCATACAGAGTATACAAGATGTATCCTTCCCAAGAAACATTGACAACAATTAACTGACCATATAGACTAGCAAAGTAGGAAGGGATATCATTTATTTTTCTCTCTTTCTCGAAAAGATACATTATGGGGAATAAAACATAGTTTGAAAGAAATGTGTAACATCAAGAGAACAAAGAGTCCTTTTAAATAAAGGTAAAACAATTTTATAATCAAGAATACATCATATTCTTCCAACCAAGAACAAGTAAAAATAAAGGGAAATTTAAGAATTTCTTGTGAAGCTTTGACACTACTCCTATGGCGGCATCTCATTGTCCAATAATCTAAGACACACGTCGTTATATGTCCCATTATATATATTTTTTTCAGCATGCCTTGAACATATATCGCACGCAAGCCATAACACGATGAATTATCAAATACCTTGTTCCTTTCTGCATCACCACAAATTGGAGAATCTCCATTCTTTTCATACTTTTTGGCCATCCGTGCAGCAATGATGATGTCCACTAGTTCATGAATAGAAGCATCTTCACCTGTTATGAAACACAAGGATAACTTGTTACACAACATGAGACTAGGGAGCCAATTTGTTCTACAAGCTGACTTGTATGATCTTTAGAAATCTCAAAAATTAGGTATTGATCTCATTATATAAGCCATGCAACCGCAAACAAATAAACGATGCTTATTGAAACAAAAACAAAGAATATTAGAAGGCAAAATATGCATGACTGTAAAAGCTTGTAATTGTATGGTAAATCAACCAAAAGGGCTGTAGCTTATATACATATTTTAAATAAGAGCAAGTATTTGAAGGTAAAAAATCAGTGACAATTTTCATTAAAATATTCCTTGTCATGTAGATAGCAAAAGGCATAATATTTTAAAGTTTGGAGATTCCCACATACCAAGTCTAGCCATAGCAAACTCCACTTCATCTACAGAGAAACTCATTTTTAACAAGTTTGCTTTCTTCTCATCAATGATTGTACTGCCCACATGAGGTTCCTGCAAGACAGTGAAAGTCAATCCATAACGTGTACAATATTATACCATTACCTCTTTCAATATGAACGAAAAACTTACTATCACATTACCTCTTTTAATTGAACATCTTTGCCAATATTGGTGTGACTGCTTGTATCCCCACCATCACCAAACAAGCTATCAAGAGAATCCGAAGATTCTGATCTATGAAGAGCCTGCTAATTTTAGGTTCACGAACTCGGTTCAACGATTACAATGTATGATATATAGGGGATCCATGTTCGTGTTTATAACCCTAAATTTGCCCTCCAAGGACGTCTAGTGAATTATTTAAAAACAGAAAATTAGCAGAACATTAAAATTTAGAAACCTTTTATAAGAAACTGAATAATTGAATCTTTCTGATAAAGCAAAAGGAAGAGACAGAGAAGAAATGTAGGACAATCCATTATAAATCCTTAGGAAAATCAATCTGATTATAAAAATTGAAGGAAAAGAGGCCTATGATTTGGCGCATGCAAACAAGACAAAACTCAAAGGAAGATACATCTCAGACAGACACAAATATGACATAAAGGGAGATTTATAAATGTTAACAAATAAAAGAACAGAAACCGAATCGCCCATGAAAAAATAAAATGCTTCAAATTAAACCAGGTCACAAATTGGATTAAAGGCTATTTTACTGGGAAAAATTGAAGGACAAGTACCTCGCTACCATGAACATCTGCAGCTAACTCATCCTTGTCATGGAATATGGCATCGTCAAAAGATTCAGTCTTTGGGTTTTGAAGTGCCTATTAATTTAAACGCGAGGGGAGGTGGGTAAGTTCAATAGAATTAATAATTACAAGCATAATTGAGCTTTGTGTGAGTAAACATATCAATAAATCAGCCAATTAATAGCTATTTTAACAGCTGATATATATTCAAAATTTCAAACTAAGTGAAGACATGGGCAAATGAAAGACAAAAAATTTATTGATTTAGTCATTTAGATACACACAAGCATGAGTTATCAGCAAATGTGCTTAAAAGCTAGTGAGGAATGAGCATGAACAGTTTGAATAAAGGCTTACCTGCAAAGAGAAGGCAGGGAACACATCAAATACGATACAATGTTAAGATATGTCTAGGTTACCGTCGATAATAACGACAGATAGACTTTAAATGTCAACTAATAGTTCGATTTAAATTCATGAAAGCATGAACTCATCAGTGCATTTATGCAAGAGATGGCGAGGACTTGCACATAAAGATTCAAGTTTCAAAAGGCTGTCCTACAAAGAAAAGGCAGGAACTTCATCAAAGACAAAATGAAGCGGAGACAGTCACTGATTAGTTATTAACATCAAAACTAGCAACAAATCGAGTTAAAACATAATTACAGTTATATAAAGGTTAATGTTCCTTGCTTGGCCAAGAATGACATTAAGCCCCCTGTTTGGGCTCCATTAAAATTAGTTCTAGGAAAAAATGTATTTTGGAATAGTAATTTTTTAAAGAATGTGTGGCTAAAAAAGAAAGAGAAGTTTTGGGTTCACGTGTAATATTATTTATTGAAAAATGTTTGGTTGAAAAAAAAAAAAGAGAGAGGAAAACACATTTTGAAAT
>CAIGRE010213247.1:0-13606 GCA_903798275.1 Fraxinus angustifolia subsp. syriaca
TTTTATTTAAGGGTCCAAAATTTTAATAGCCCAAATCTGGATTATTTTAGCCCAATCCACTTAGGTCGAAATTAGAATTTTCTCAAAAGCCCAACTCTTGGCTCAATTACTTACCTAGAAATTTGTGTCATAGATTGTTACTGTTCATATAGCTCACTCCCCCCTCCCCCTTCACTATTCATGCAGCTTCATTGTTAAGAAACTTTCCCTCCCTCAAACTCACTGTGATTTCACCATTGATGTTAGAACATCAATTTCTAGCATCAACAAGACACCACCAAGCCAATGCAGACCAACTCACGACACCTCACTGCTTAAACCACCAACAACACAACATTGCCTAACACCATCACGAGACCAACCTCACCAACACCACTCCAAACTGTAGCCAAACTCCCAAGCTCACTGCCCAAACCAAGCTGCAAGGACGCACCAAGTTGCAGTTATCCATGTCCCAATTCCAGCCATCCCTGCTAGCCAGACCACCAAACTGCAAATGCAAGCAGTCACACAAACCCAACCAAACTGCAACCAACAAGCCCCAGCCGAAAACCTAAGTTCGAACCCACCATCATCGATTCCAAACCCACCATCACCTAGTTTTGAACCACAGCTCGATTTTAGGATTTAAGATAATGGATTGATGTATTTCAAATTCAAAGTGAAGGATCGTGTTTTTAAATTGAAATAGTGTCCAACGATGGCCTGAATTTCACGCCGTCGATTGCCACATCGACCGTCGTCAAGCCACATGAAATTGTTTCAAACGGTTGAGGTGCTGAGTGATGGATGGAGTGGCTCGTTTGTAAGTTTAGTGACCATTCAACAGTAAAAGAAAATTCAGTTACTAAAACGTGACATTGTGCTAAGTTTGGTGATTAATGAAACTTTTTATTCTTTTTAAAGAGAACATAATTTGTTTTTAACAAATTAGTAAAAAAATAATATTATTTACTAGCTAAAAATATTAAAAAAATAAAAATATATATATAAATAGAGCGATAAATGGATAAGGGGCCCTGTCCCATCCCATCCCGCTTTAACCGGGTGTGGAAATGGGACAAAGTAACAAAAATAACCAACGAAACGGGGTGAAAATGGGTGATCCATCCCATACCAGCCTCATTACCATCCATAGCCGTTGGGCCCCCATTATTTGTCATTTTAATTTTTGAAATAATATCCTTTTTCAAAAATATGTGATAAAAAAAAAAATTCTTGATTTATGTATAATATTATTTTAATGTGGGGGGAGGGGGGGTGGCAAATCAGGGGATAATTTATACCCTCAAGAGTCAACACACAACACAGATAAGCAGGACATATCTCTGTAGACAATTGTGAATACCGACAGGGAGAGAAAGTGACTGGTTTCTCCTTCTCCTTACAATAAAACTATTTGTACCGAATTTTCCTTACCAAAAATGTTACACCCTCTCACACGTGCACGAGGCCCACGCGAATAAAAAACTTTTAAAAATGTGATCCCCACATTCTATTGCGGGTATAGGTAAAAGATTACGTAAAAAAATTTATGTACATGTAACATTACCCCTTCTCCTTAAATTGAACTACAGTCCCGAGAGAGAGAGATTTACTACATCTACTGAAAGAGACAAGAACTTCACCAGACGAGGAGACACCACTCGCGAATACTGCAAACTCGAACCAAAATTGCCTCCAAACTATCATATTAATCCCGGCAATGTATATAACTGAGATAATCCATAGATATCTCAAAAACTGAATACTCAAATACAAAAAAGAGCTCGTATATTATAGAACAAAGGGGTTTTCTTCTGATTTCCACTCGACCCAGAATTCACATTATGCCATATTAGTTGAGAGAGAGAGAGAGAGAGCAATCACGTTACCACATTCAAACATTCACAAGGTACTAGTCATGGATGAGAAGCTTACATCAGGAAACATATATGAACTACAGAACACACAGAGTGATAGATATTAAATAAATCAACAGATTCTTACCCTATGGCTATACAATCCCAAAGCACTTCAGGAAAACATGTAAAAGATGCAAATAGTTTGAAACAACTATGATTTTTCCAACTTCACTTTCAGCTTTTACAGCACACTCTTCACAAAAACCAGATAAAACTGCAGCTACATGATCGCACACCATCGTACTCATCTCCGCCATCCGGGCTGAAGACCCTTGTCTGAAATGTGATGTTCCAAATAAAGAACTTGTTCAGAAAATGCAGAAACTTAGAAAAATCAAAACCAATAAAACCAACAAGTAAGATGAAAGTAGAAAAAAGTGGAGCACTTGCCCAAAATCAAATAAAATCAAAAAAGAAAAAGAGAGTTCTAAAATTTTCATTTACTACCATACTAGGGACACATGGAACCAAAACTAAGAAAATCAGTCCAGATTCAAACTGTAAATGTTTTTCAAAGAGTTTCATCTTGTTGTTCCTCCACCCCTACATCTATAACAGATATGCAGAGACCTTTCTAATACCATATGAGAAAAAATTAACGAAGTAGACAGATAAGATTTGATCCATTAACAAAAATGTAATGGAATATTGGAAAATATGCTTTCTCAACTAACTTGCACAAAATAACAGAATTCTTCCACTTACCATCTCTAGAGGACATCATGGATTTGTTATTTTTGCTTCCACCCTTATCATTAGCTTGAACTGGCCTCTGCACCCGAGGTGACAATGAATTCAATTTGCCATTAGCAGAGGCTGGTAGAGAATGACGGCGGACAGAACCATTTTCAGACCCATCATCACTAAGCTTTGAAGCTCCTTGCACTCTGAGCTTCGCTTTTGCAGACTCAGTTGCTTGCATATAACTTGGCAAGCTTGGGGTGTTCTGCGAGACATTCTCAGGAAACTCATGCTTTGTTGGAAGAGATCTCCTCCTCCTGATTTTCTGATTCTCCTTGCCAGTCTGTTCTTCCTTAGAACCCAATTCATCATTGATAGTAGGATTTGTCTCCATCTCCACATCATTTACCGGCGAATGTGGCCGGACAGCAGGATGATCAGATTGTGACACATTCTCTGTAATTGGCGAGGGAGCTTCAGGCAATGCCAGTTCATCAACTACAGTGTTTGAAGAAAAAGCGTTTTCAGAAGATTTTACGATCTCTTGTTCAGAAACATCAGGAGCTGCAGAAGTAGACTCCTTTTTCAGACTAGGGTTTGACTTCTCAGTTTCGGTTTCTAACTTATCAGAAGCCAGTTCTACGGATGCAGAAACCTTTCTCAAATTGTGTTTGACCCTCTCAAGTTCATTTTGTGGTTGTTCCAGCACTGTTTCTGTCTGATGAGTCACAACTTTCTTTGGGTTGCGTTTGGGCTTATCTAAATGAGTGGATGCTAAAGCGCCGTTGTCCCCATTGGCTGCAGTTGAACCCTTTCTGACCGTTCTTTTTGACTTTCCAGCTTTGGGCTCAACAGCAAGTGGACCAGCCTGTTTTCGTTGAGATTTCACATTAACAATTTTCTTTGCTCGAGCAGGTGGTTGCCAAAAGTGAGACTGTGACCAACGTTCAAGCCAATTCCAAGCTGAATTTGATTCAGCCAGATCATATTGAAGGCTCAGGGGCATAACTGTTGGCAATGAGGCAAGAAGCTAGAAAAAGAAATAAGGACGCCATAAGTTCCTAATATGCAGGGTAACAGATCTGATTGGGAAAATAAACAACTTCAACATTTCTATCTTCTTATAATAGTATACAACATTTCAAAATTGTCTTGTTTTTATGTAAGATTTCAGTTAAAGCAGAGCATATGAAATGTATAAAAGAAATTCCCAACATTGAAACATTAATCGATGAATAAAACTTCACCTTTCCTAAACAGGAAGAGGACGAAACAAAAATTAACCGTTTTTCTTGCCTTACTCAACTAACATAGACATGTGAGAAGAGACATTTCGAGCACGGTAAGGTATAAAAGGAAAACGAATTGCACCTTAAGGGCAAAAGTATTTGTTCTTAGGTTCTCTGAGCCATGAGATGAGATTACTCCAAATGCGCCCACCCGTTTTGCAACCTGGTGAAGTATAAAATTGCATCCACAGTTATTTAGTAGCAAAAAGTAATATTCAAAATTTAATACTCCAAGTACAAATAACATAAACCATGGGAGAAAAGAAATTTAAACGCCAACAGATGATGAGCCTCTCTGCATCACATTTCAAAAATCCGAACTTTTGCTTGGCATATATATGGACTTGAGTGTTGCTAACATCAGGTCACATTATGAAGCACTGATACAACATCAGTACGGATCTAACTGAAACAACTGTTTTCACAACTAACAAATATTAGAAAAATTGTAGGCAAGGTAAGAAAAGCAACAAGAAGGTTCTTTTCTGGTAGGTATATAACCTAAGAGAAATAGAATAACTAATTGATTTCCACCATACAGCTAATATCCCACACATATGTTTTCTTTCAGGATCAACAAGCAAATGAAAAAGGCAAGACAGGTACCTGAATTTCTCCCGAATTATACTTTATAAGCACTCCTGGCATAGGACTGGAGAGTCTGACAATACGTCCACGAGCCAGTGCCTGAAACTTAACAATTGCATGCATGCAACGGAAAGTAGCAATTGCCTGCCTCCTTACCAAGTGTCCACGAATAAGGGCCTGTAGCCTTATGATACCCTTCAGAGCCCGAAATGCACGACGAGCCTGTGGAGATGGTTACAGCAGAATCAAATAAATATCGCACAAAGAAAATTGTTAATTATAATGGAATCATATAGTTTTTTATGTTCATTTAACTATGCAGACAAATAAAAAAGATCGAGGTAATAAGCAATAAGCATCTAGCAGCTCTAAACTGATAAATAAATAAACAGTCATGCATATTGTCAAAAGAAAGCAAAAACAATCAATACAAATCCATAGAGAACTTCTCTTAAGATAAAAGGCAGACATATAGACATCAACTGTGGACTTAATTATAAACCATCACAAATTTATTAGATGAAAGATATGAAAACAAAGAAAATGCAGGTTATAGAAATTTAAAAGTTAACAGCCTGGTACATGCTTCACAAGACCAACGTAAAATTAAATATGGCCCAGGTAATAAACACATGTGTCACATTCTTCTGCAATGATGTGAACAAATATACGTCAGCTTCATGAGATGCAATTCGAGTTAATATGCAAGAGCATATTACCAAGTATCCCCTAAAGGCAGCTTGTGCTTTTGTGGCAGCTTCCCCTTGCCTTCTTAACTCAGCAGTATCAATTGAATTGAGATCCAACGTACTTTGTGTACCCACACCTTGATTCTCGGTTAACAAATCACCATTATCACATGGCGCGCCTGCAATCGTGCCTTTCTCAAACTCTACATTATTTGGACCTCTATCGGTAACCTGACTTGACAAATCCAAGCTTTCCTGGGAATTTGCAGACAGATCTTCTGCTGGTGTCTTGGCAGCAGCCTTTTTCTCAATTTTAACATTCTTCACATGCAGTTATAGTTTTAAATCAGCATAACATTATTGTTGTATATCAAAAATTTCTTGGAAATAAAATGCATTGATAACTTAGTCAACAGCTTTCTCACTTTCGATAAATTGGACTTAGATGACTTCTTTCCAAAAAGAATGGTCTTGATCCATTTTCCAGGAGACTTCCCCATTGCCAGCAGGCCACTGTAAGAAACAATGACGATCAATTCTTGAATTATTTCCAATAAAATTAGGATCTTGCTACATGTACATCAAGAATTACATAATGCCACATGACACTCTCCCATTTGTCAGTTTAAAACACAATCAACTTTTTCATCCAATCTTTTCCTTCCACGTCAATTATGTAATCCATTATGTACATTTTTTATATACAAGTAGCAAAATCCATAAAACTATGCCTTAATATGCAATTGTATAGGATGCATATGTACATCTATAGTAGATACAAGGAATACTGACATACACACAATAAAAGTGCAAAAGTAAACTCATTGCTATAAAAATTACTGCTGGCGATATTGAGAAGTGGAGTAAAAACTGAAAAAAAATGTATGAAATAAATAAGTAACATATAACAAATTATGAAGTCTATCTAGTTACCTTCTCGATTCATCTTAAAATTTGCCAGATCTATAATCTAACGCATGAATTTACCTTAAATGAATTATATGTAATGTCTAACTCATTAACTTTTCCTTAAATGAATTATATGGGATACCTAGTAACGTTACCTTACTATCAAAACTTTATTTATATGTTCAAAGAAACCATTAGACAGAATTAAATATAAAAATAACTACCAAAAACGATATTAAGAAAAACGAGATTGCTTGAAACAGCTCACACGAGGAGAAAATTAAAATTATGAGCCGAACTTCAAATAACAAAAAAAAAAAGAAATTAGAATACAACAATTCAATTAGCAGTAATGTTTATTCATCTTTAAAAAGCCCTAAAAAAGTAATAGATTAATACCCAGTAATGGAAAGAATTAATCAGCTAAAAAAGAGAAGGAATATCTGAATCAAAACCCATAAGAAAGGGTAGAACCCAATAAATATATATACATACATGCAAAATCGCAGAAACACAAAAAATCAAAAAATTGAAGTGTGTTTGAGGGCAATGCAGTTCAGATCTGGCATTCTGGTAATATGTAAAATAAAGGGTTACCTTCAAGCTAAGATCCCACAACCCATTTCCAGAACACACACAAAATTCACAGAGAGAGATCCAGCTATAGAAAGGTAAAATCCACCCAAAAAAATAAAAAATAAAAAAATCAAATTAAGGATAGAAATAGGAAACTTGAGGTGAAAGATTGATTGAAATGAAAGGAAAAACAAACACAAAGGAGAAAATTTACTCTAAAATCCCATACCGTGCACTCAAGGTAAGAGAGAAATGGAACCGTCCTTGCTCGCTCACTCCAGCGTTCTTCTTCACTATTTTTTGTGCACTATTGGGCAGGTGGGGGTGGTGGGGTGTTTAGATGGGGTTATGCATCAATTGCCTTTCGACTTCTTTGCACTTATGGTCCCTATAGTATTAGCTTTCTGTGAATCAGGACCTATCTTTTCAATTTTGGCAAACTACTAAATCAACCTTTCCTTTGCAAGAGTGGTCCTTTTCGTTCCTGCCGAGCAAATTGGTCTTTAAAGACTTGCGTGCGTTGGAGTCTCCAAATTATAGAAGCGCAAAAGTGTCCATTCCTTTACTAGCCCTTATTACGCCAAAATAATTCCACTCTTTTTTCGTACTAGCTCATCTCCGTCTCTATTTTTATTAGTACTTGTATTTTATTGTATTTTTTACCAAAAGAAATTCATTTATGAAGCAAGTTATTTTCTTCCAATCGATCATCGATTGTGTGAATGCAGTTGGTAATTGTGCGAAGATATTGTGGACTACGAACCCAGGTTGATGGTTTCTTCCATGCCAAAGACGATGAGTAATTTCTTTGATTTTGTGCGAAAATTCTCCTTACAAATATGCTTATGTTAAGACCTTGTTATGTGGTATCTACTCAGGAAATCGATGGATGCAGATTTTTCGCTTAGTGCAATCCAACCATGTGCCTCGATCCAAGAAAATAATCTCAAGCTTTCTTAGGTTAAAGAGAAGATAGTGCCATGACTCAAAGTTGCTCATAAGTCATAAATATTAGGTTCAAATCTTGAAAAACGCGATAGAAAATCGTGAGGGATAAAATGACATATGTTCTCCTAAAATGGGCAGTACGTATAATATAATGGCTTTGATATAGAGACTCGAATTGTTATAAAAGAAACATGCATTTTTGTAATGAACTCGAACCTTTGTGTCCAAACCATTAACAAATTTTGGCATAATTGATTCTTAACATTTTGAAGAGAGCGTCCTTAACTTTTGTAATACTTTGTAAAATCGGTCCCTAAAGTTTGTAAAATTTTGGCGAAAATAGGATTTGACACTTCTACAAGAACAACCACAATGCAATTCAACAATACATCAACAACAATAAACATCTGTACATGACATTAGCATCAAAATGAAATAGCACGGCTTCAAGTAATCCATCAACACACTTCAAAAATTAGGCATGGTAACTATTATGATTGATATCACTTGTCGTGACACCAATCACCGGATTGAGATGTTGAAATTATATGACAAATAATAATGAAATATATGATCAAGAACAAAAAAAAAAAAGACAAGAATGTGGCAGAGGAATTAAGAGATTTTATTGCCTCAAAAATAATGGAGATGAGAGAAAAATTACAATAGATCCTGTAATTCTAGTAATCTATTTTCTCACAAACTTTAAAATTGAATAAAAGAGTCTAATATTTATAGGGGACATACAAACCCTCTTAATAGAATTGTTGTTGAAGTGGGATACCAAAAAATTAAGTCCAAAACAAATTCCAACTCTCAATGGGTTTCCAAAATAAAACTTCAGCTTGACATAAGACTCCAATGACATTTCAAACTTGATTTTTTCATAACGTGCACTTCAATTAGAATTCTTTGATTACTTTAACAACTTCAACAAAGGAATTCGGATCAAACCCAAATTCTAACAATCTCTAACTTGACACGAATTCCACCAATGAATGAACTGACTTCTTCAACAATAATCAAAACCAATTTCTCCAACCACACAAAATACTCCACCTCTTCCAATGAATCTAAGCACTACTCTGCAGAATTACCTTAGATTCCTAAAAATTATAATGATTTTACATAACCAAAATGGGCCCCAAAGTAGAATCAATACCGAATGCTTTTACAGAAGGCCCCTTGCTAGATTGTACACCTTCTACTCCACTTAAAGCATGCTCAACAAAAGCAACATCCACATACCTTGTTCCACTGGGTCCGTCTGTAGCAACTGAATACAATGAAATTGCAAGTGATGGTGACAAGGCAGTATTACCCATATCTTCGAAACTCCATTGAGTTGTATTGTACCAAACTGAATGTCCACCACGGTATTGAACATGTGCTGATTGACTTTCACAGATTCTGTACGACCATACAAGATGTATAACAGAGACATTTTTCATACCTCCAATACAACATGGCCCCTACAAACCTTCAAAACTCTACCTCCACCAAAGAACTCATAACTTTTTAAATCAATGATAGATAACGAGATGAGATTCTTCTTCAAATCTGGAACACGTCGAACCTGGCCAAGTGTTCTAATTGTCACATCCAAAAGCTTCAATCTGATTGTACCAATTCCAGCAACCCAACAAGATATGTTGTTTCTCATAATTACGACACCTTTGAAAATAGTTTCGTATGTAGCAAACAAGTCCTTATTAGGACACATATGAAATACACATGATGAATTAAGAATCCAATCATCTTCCAATTTAGACTCAATGTCAGAAGTAGTTAAGAGATCTCCATCACTTACAATGTTCTTTACGAGGTCTGCTTTGCCTGAAGTATTTGAAAGTCTACTTGCAACCATCCTTTCTTTATTCTGCAATTCGTAGCAATCCTTATTCAAATGTCCATTTTTCCTGCAGTAGTTACAAATCTGAGTACTGAATTTAGACTTCGTTATGCCCCTTCCAAAACCACCATGAGCAATCAGTCCTTCTCCATCTCTGGCCTCAAAAACCAGATATTTCATCTTCTCTTTAGAATACAAAGCATCATACACCTCCTATATGGTGAAAGTATAACGACTACACAAAATTATGTCTCTAAAAGAAGAAAATGAAGCAGACAACGAACACAATAGGATCAAGGTCAAATCTTTTTCATCATACTCTAATCATACTCTACTTCTAAAGTTTCCAAATCAGCGACGATCTCTTTAAGTATAGCCAGGTAATCTTCCAATGATCCTCCTTATGTCATGCAATGAGAATATAAATGTGCTTGAGGTTCAACTTACTTGTTAGACTTTTAGTCATGCACAATTGCTCTAACTTCAATCATAAAGCAGCTGCTGAATTCTCCTTCAAAACTTCTTGAAGAATGATATTTGATAAATGAAGATGAATGTGAGAAATTGCCTTCATATCCTTCTATAATTTCTCCTATGTAGTCAAAGTTGCGATATCTTATTAATTCTCAACAACGCATCATCTAAATCCAACTGTACGAGTACTGTACACATCTTAACCTATCATAGCGAAAATCTAGTACTCCGATCCAAAAGCGGAAAGTCATACTTCATGGAAGTCATCACGAACAAAAAACTTTGAACAAATCAAACATTGTGCTCTGCGAAACTGCTGAACCATGACTCTGATACCACTTGTTAGGATTGATACCACGTGTTGTGACACCAATCATCGTATTGAGATGTTGAAGTTATATGATAAATAATAATGAAATATATGATCAAGAACAAAAGAATAAAAATAGACAAGAATATGGCAGATGAATTATAAGATTTTATTGCCTCAAGAATAATGGAGAAGAGAGAAAAATTACAATAGATCCTATAATTCTAGTAATTTATTTTCTCACACACATTAAAATTGTATAGAGGAGCCTAATATTTATACGGAACATGTAGGTGGCATCCAAACTCTCCTAGTAGAATTGTTGTTGAAGTAGGATACCAAGAATTCAAGTCCAAAACAAATTCCAACTTCCAATGGGTTTTCAAAATATTCAACTTGACATAGGGCTTCAATAACATTCCAAACTTGAATTTTTCATGATGTAAACTTCAATTAGAATTCTTTAATTACTTTAACAACTTCAACAAAGGAATTCTAGTCACATCCAAATTCCAAGGTAACAAAGACTCAAATATGGTTATCAAAAAGGCCAATTCACTTGCCAGATGATCGTTTAATCATTAATCCAAAATAAAGGTTTTTTTTAGCACGAAACCATTACATAGAGGCATCAAAATACATTTAGAAAAAGTCGGAATTCTTAACAAAATGTTTGAATACTTCACATCCTAACTACATTTTTATATATATAACCTAAGTTCATAGTATAAAATATGAATACATTGTTGGAATTTGGTTAATAAAAATTGGATAAAAGTTGATTATGTATCAACTTCAGCCAAGTATTTGGATAGGTTTCGATAGTTAAATCACGCAAGTGAATATACCAACTTGTTCTACTCGTTGAATAAATGATTGTAATATATTTGGAATCTTAAAATCAATTTCAAATGAATGAGAAATTGTTGTCCAATTTTGTGAGGAAAACGAGAATTTAGCGTATGATACCGCCACTCCAGCAATAGCCTAGCGCTTTGCGAACGGCAAACTCTCCCGCTTTAAGCGCTCACAGTGTTCTGGGAGGTTAGCGAACGACCTAAAAAGCCGTCTCTTTGTGAAACATGTTGAATTTTGGGACGTGTCTCTCCCACCACAACCCTTAACATCTATAATTGGATCCCCTTGGTGATCTAAAATCATTAAAATTCCATAAAAAAACACTCCAAAACCATTGTTTTTCTTGCATTAAAATCATTCGAAGGTAGAGAATTTGTTCCATTTTTGAGTTCGTCAAATCTTTGGAGTTTGAAGTGCTTCTACTGTGAGGAGGGAACTGTTGTGTCTATGGAGACGATTGCCAAGTACTCGTGATCACCTTGGCACGGCAAATTCATTTTAAATACATGGTGTTGAACACTAGCCTTGGTTAACAATAGCATTCATTGTTCTTCATTTCTTCATTTTCTTTTGTCATTCCAAGTAAGTTGTTACTTCAATTTATCATCCTTAAGTTGTTCCAATTATAATTTGCAATTCGCACACATATCCACCAACATACACATGGGTCAGGCGTTTGATGTTAGGGTTCGGGATCTCTCAAGAATTATTTCACTTTAGTGTTAGTCATAACCTGTTCTCTGTCACTGTGTGCTTCTACTATTGCTTCTGCTCATCATGCCCATTTCTTACTGCTTTCTTTTGTCTTCTTGGTTTCTATTTTGTGTGGAATGGTGCAGTCAAAGGATAGTGGCTCGAAATAACCAACAATTCAAAGCCATATATGTGACAAATTATACATAATCATATGTCCTTACTAGCACTGGCTTAGAGTTTGTAGCGCCGCCCCTCGTAAGAATCGGGTTAAATCAGCTTTTGAACCCACCCACGAATTAAACTTTCGAGGTTAAATTATTGTACTTGAAA
Source organism: Fraxinus angustifolia subsp. syriaca (assembly GCA_903798275.1). Classification (NCBI taxonomy): domain Eukaryota; kingdom Viridiplantae; phylum Streptophyta; class Magnoliopsida; order Lamiales; family Oleaceae; genus Fraxinus; species Fraxinus angustifolia. The sequence continues at coordinate 12,105 of CAIGRE010213247.1, forward strand.
CTTACGAAAAATATGGACACGATGTAGAAGAAAAGAACATTAACGCAGTTTGAGGAGAATACGCCTTTATATTTCAAAGAGAAGTCTTTACGAACCACAATGTGTTTATCCTCACTTCCTCCATGTGATTTACAATAAAATGCACAAGGTATTGCACCATTGATCGCCGACCTATTGACCTAGAATTGAGTCGGTAATCTCCTATATTTCGATATATTTCATGATTTTGTTGTCAAATTAAGAGAATTGGCCAAGTCTCTATTATTGTCATGTGTAACTTGCATTCAAGTTTTATAACGCCGAGTTTTATTGCAAAATTTGTATTTGTCTAAAAATTTGAAATAAGTCGTGTTCTCATGAAAGGTTTCATGATAATTTAATAGGGATTTGAAAACTTTATGCCATGTATATACTCATACGATAAATAATGATTTAAATAGAAATAATTCATATTTGTTGATAACACTGTATATTAGAAAATTAAAAAATTAACTAAAATTTCAACAAAGAAAGTGATAATTTGTGATTGACCAAAAAAAGAAGGTAAACCTATCTTTATGGGACAGGCGAAAAAGAAAGTATAAGGTTGAAGTATACTTGCTCCATTTTAAACATTTGAGACTAACATGATACTATGGCAATATGTTGGGGATTAAGAGTCAATTTTCCCAACTTGGTGAACGTTGGAAAATTTTGGGAACGGGAAACGATGTCGTCTTCAGTAAACTGCAAGACAATTAATGCTTTAGTTGTCGAGGACTCGAGGCATTAATGGAGACAAATTCGCACTTTTTTATGAGAAAATTGGTTAATGAATTTTTTTTTTTAATCAATCGTCATGGAAATTATGTAATTAATTAGAAACAAACTTGAGTAAATGTTGACCACTGGGGTCCCCTTTTATTAATTAGGTGCACCAAACGATGTGTGGTCCCGAGAATCATATTTCTCAACAACGTAAATAATATCCTTAGACAAATGTTGCACATATAATTATAAATATTAGAAAAGTGAAATACAATTTAACTGTATAATTTAATTATGTTTAATTCAACTGACAATACATGTCAATAAGGGATTACAATCCTCGACTCGTCGCTTAACCGTCCCTAATGAGTTAATTGGAACTAAATTTGCGGCACCTATATGTTTATGTGTGTAGCGAATAATGATTTAATTAAATAGGCGTGACTTCTTTTTAATAGTTTAATTTTTTTTTTAAAAAAAAAATTGTTAACGAAGCCTTAGATCCCAAGTAAAATACATGAATTCAAGTTTAATCGTCTTTTATTTGACGTCAAATATTTAATTAAAAACTAAATTCGATCTACACTTGATGTGCAATGTGATAAAAACTCGACGAAGAAGACACGTAGAATTGGAACTGGCGTGTTCGGTAGAGATTAAAATTCAATTAAAATTGAAAATATAGTCGCTATTAGGTTTCACTCGTCTAATAAAAGTCAACAATAACGATTAGTTTTTCAATTTTAATCCGATCT